>LOJH01005687.1:0-14351 GCA_001685095.1 Ellobius talpinus | reverse complement strand
TAATCTATGTATCACCACGAGGTCGTGGCCTACCAGCAAAGTTTCAGCACGTCTTTCTTCGGCAGTTAATCCATGGCACCTCCTGACTCTGCCCTTCTTTCTCCCAGTATTCAGTCCAGTCCTCCCTGCCTCCCTAAGTTCTGCCCAATCAATAGGCCAAGGTAATTTCTTTATTCATTAATGATAATCACAGCACACAGAGGGGACTCCCACATCATTTATTAATTTGTATATTTCCACGTAGCTGTGGCTTACTGGGTAAAGTTCCCAGCGTTTGTCTCTGGTGGCTCCATGGCTTCTCTGTGACTCCACACTCTTTCTCTCAGCATACAGCCTAGCTTTCCCTGCCTAGTTCTGTTCTGACCTTGCCATAGGCTCAAAGAAGTTCTTTATTCGTTAACCAATAAAAGCAACACATAGACAGAAGGACCTCCCACATCAATTAGCCTTTTTTCTATATTATTTTTAAATTCTTGTAGTAAGGTGGACATAGTATATAGAAGAAACAGACCCATAACTGAGATGGCAATTGCTCCATCAGGACAGCCCATACACAACAGTGGCCAGAGAAATGTGGCTGCCCATTACAATTCTGCAAACATTTCCTTATCATCACTTTCTCTTGCCATTCTCCTTCCCTTCCTAGTTACAAAACTAATGTTTTTCTGCAAAACTAACTTTCCAGCTTATCTGTCATCTCAGATAAATAAGTGCCAGGTGCTTAAACCAGTATACTCTTGAAAGCCAAGTCACTTTGGGCTCCACCTCTTGGTTTGGGTAACGTGACCTTAAATGAATTGTTAAAACTAACTTTTGGCAGCTTTGCCTTGCCCTGCTTTGGCCTATGGTCTTTCTTCCTTTGATTCTGTGAGTTTAATGCTGCTCTTGTCTTCTGCACTTTTCGACAGGAATCATGAGTCATGATCAAAACGAAAGACAGTAGTCAATTGTTGAAAAGTTGCTACAGCCTTTGACCATGGTGTCACATGGGGCCTGAATTGCCCAAATGCAACATGTGTGCAGCAACAGGGTGCTGGTGTTGGCATCCTAGTCAGAGCCAGTGGCAGAGGAAGTAGCATAATTGTGTGGAGAGAGCAGTGGGTGAAGAGTCAGCAGGCATTGCCTGGAATTGAGTCTGCCATGAAACAACATGACCTTGGGCAAGTCAAGCTCTCTGAGCTTCATTCTTCTTCCTGACATAAACAATGCTGAGCCTTTTTAGGATTTCTATCAAGAACAAATGAGATAAAAAGCCAGGGCACCTTGAAATATGAAGATTGGAGCAAATATTAATAGTTTCTTTATTCACTCAGCATGTTTGTACACTCCAGACACAAGTGATTCTTATTAGCCTACTAGGAGACATTGAGGTGCCCCATGAGCTGAATCTCATGAGTTCTTATGAATCTCATGAGAGGTGAAGCTATGAGCAAATCATTACAAGGCGGGTAGGGGGGAATTAAAATTTCAACAGCTACAAAATACTTTGAGAACAGAAATGACCGTGGCTGCCTATGTCAAGGGAAATAATTAAAACCATCTCTACATCTCCTTTGATCCAGTGTTTTGAAAAGAGTATCTGACCAGACTGAAATATACTCAGAGGCATATAGTTGTGAATATATTTGACATTTTTGGTTGAAATAATTGCCTGTGTCCCCTTTTGTGGAGGCATTGTGTAGGTTAAAAGCTCACTGTTGTGTATCCCGTACATGGAAAACTGACCCGTTCTTCTCCACAGCCCAGGTTTGCTTCAGTTCAGCCCATCCCTTAGGTCACAATTCTTTAAAGAATGCTCAGCTCCTTCCTTTTCCCCATGATTCACGTCTAATTTGTCTGGCACCCAAACATCCAGAACCTGACCACCCTCAGCACCATCAACCATTCGTTCTGTATCAAACCATTTTCACTCCACGACTTACTACCAGAGCTGATTTTGATTGCCTTCCATCCTTGCTACATCATCTTATTCTCAATCTAGCAAGGTGTAAATGTAAAATTCAGATCTTGTCACTATTAATTGCATAGCACAGCAATCACTTTCTCTCAAACTATTGTAAAATTTTTACTAAGAAGAGCAGTGTCCCCATAGCACACTGCAGTATGGGACCCTGCTTGCCCATCTAGCCTTGTCTTTCCCATGTTACTCAGACTTAACCACACTAGGTCTTGCTCTTCCCGTGGGCCTTGTGTTGGCCATATGCTGACTGGGACCCCCTTTCCAGTTCTACAGATCTGCTTGGTCATTGTTTCCCTTTCTTTCTTCAGATGACACTTTTCAATGAGACTCAACCTGGTCACCTTACTTAAATCACTATTCTGTACCTCTTTCTCCTGGTTCCATTTAATTTACTATAGGGTTTTTTTTTTTACTTGCTTGTTTTTCAGTTTCCCATACTGCTTGCTACTTTTTAAATGCTGCATAATTTTCTTATTTAGTTTGGTTTCTACCCTCCCAGGTATAAATATAAGCTTCGTGGGACAGAGATACTTATGTCCCAAGCATGTAAAGTGTGGCTTGATACACATCAAATACCTAGTAAATTCTTGCTGATTAATAAATGGAACAGGTGCTGGCATGACATTAAAGAATCTACTCATTTGAGGAAAGCTTACGGGCATCTATGAAACAATTTGGCTGGAAGAGTCATGAGAGGTCTCCAGTAAGGAGAAGAACGGACCCAATCGTCCTTTGATGTGGGGAGAGTACGTTTAAAAATAATCATTTGTGTTAAAGAAGAGTGCCAAATGTTATTAATTGAATACTTAGCACTTGATGTAATGTGTATTTTACTAGATCCTCTGATTAAAAAAAAACTTTCATGAGCTGGATGGCTGGGCAATCCTTGGAAGCTCTTTCAAGAAGGAAGAAGGAAGGAAGGGAGGGAGGGAGGGAGGAAGGAAGAAAAGAAGGAAGGAAGAAAGGACAAAAAAATTAAGTCCAAAGCACAAGATAAATTAATTTTTTTTGTCTTTTGCTTCTGCCCTTTCTTCTAGCATTCACATAGGAACTGAGAACAGTGCAAACCAAGCAGTGGGTGAATGTGTATGAGAAACGCAGAAAGCAAAGGAGCTCCATCCTATCTGAAACATGCTTACTGAAGTCCATGAAATTACTCCCTGGTGTCAAGGAGAATGTTTGGGGGAGCTATTGTTCTGCATATCGGAGACCCACACACAGAGGGGAAGCTTCTCTGTAGGGGCTGCCCTGGTGCTTAGCGACCAGGCTGCTCAATTCTGTTTGATTTTCAGCTTCTCTTGCCTTCTCCTTTTCTTTTGTGCTCAGACATCAGGATTCCTTTGCTTTGTGAGTTTATTCACAGGAACATGTGGCCTTTCAGTGAGCCGAAGGGTCACGCGTGCAAAGCCCTGGTTCCCCGCCCTTCTGGGTTGGATCACACATGTTTCCTTAAAACATGACTTATGGGGAACAGCGCATAAATGGACAAGCAACTGTAGGCTTTCACTTATAGAATATAAATATATTTAGGCACAAATGATGAGGCTATTTAGTCAACTTTTTTAAACCATTGTAAGTGTACTAACCAAAGATATATTTGAAAACTTTTATTTTTCTCCAATGCACCTAGCAAAACTGTTGGTGACTTTTCTTGTGATATTCTGACTAGCATCACAAGAAGTGAAGACACCTAGAGGTTTACAGCCTTTTTATTACTAGGAAGGCTTCAGTGTGTCTCTTTGTGCTTCACTGTGTCTTTTCTCTGGTT
The DNA here is from genome assembly GCA_001685095.1 of Ellobius talpinus. Classification (NCBI taxonomy): domain Eukaryota; kingdom Metazoa; phylum Chordata; class Mammalia; order Rodentia; family Cricetidae; genus Ellobius; species Ellobius talpinus. The sequence goes on along the minus strand of LOJH01005687.1, from coordinate 10,623 downwards.
TTAGTCATCCATCACAAAGCCCATTTGTCATTAGTGACCCTGTGACCCCTTTTTATTATACATACTTAAGAAGGTCATGGATCTTCAATCCATGCTAAAGGAGACATTTCATTTCCCTAATTTGTACATTGTGAGACCACAGGGGAATCTTAAAATTTGATGATTAATCACTCAAATAAAGAGAGATATGGCAAGAAAATAGTTAACAATAAATTGGGAGCAAGATTGAATTAACTCTGGTGGGATTTCTCAGACTTTTATTTTTTAAGTGATCACAGTCATTTTAATTTCCAGACAGTATTTTCTTCCTACACACAGAATTGCACATTTTATTTTTTAAATTAGTGGCTTTTTTTTAAAAAAAGAAAAGGTCTTGAGCTGTTTATTTGTTCCCCCCTCTTAATATGTATTATATATATGTATGAGTTCAAATATTTTAAATGAAGTAAGCATAGCAATAATAAATTTATTTCTTTTCCCCAAAGGTTAAATTGGTGGTCCCTGTAATTAGCAATCATCATGAAAGTATTATTTCCCTACAATAAAATTGTAATGATACAAACAATCTATATATAAAAAATTTACATAATCTTGGAACTCTGAAGATTACCAATTCATAATTACATTTATTAAATATGTATTCAATGCTTGGTTACAGAACAGGTTGTTTGCAGCTTCCTTTGCAAATTGACTTTGTATGTATTAGGTCTTTGTTCTTCATTGATTACATTTGATTATTGCAATAATATTTACCAATGGGGTAGGGAATCTTATCCCAGCTTAACGGGAGAATGACCAAGAGGCTAGATTTCCTCCTTCCCACCGTCTGTGTTTCCCAGACTTTTGTGCCATATTCTTTCTGCTAGTCAGTCTTCTGCTCAAGTAAGTGAACTATGCCTGCAGTTCTTACATACAAGTTCCCCCAAGTTATGAGCATCAGTATCACCCAGGGAGGGGGGACTCATTAGCTGTGCTAGTCTCTTCTCACCCCCTCCCCATACTAACGAATGAGAAATTCGGGGGATGGGCTCTGTTGTCTATTTGAAACAAGTCTTACTTACAGGTGATTCAGAAGCAAAGGCACGTTTGAGAACCAAAGAACTTAAAGGGGAAGTGTTTCTTTGTCAGTTAAGACAACTTATTTCTCAGTGAACTAATTAGAGTCGCTGTGGGAGTCAAGGGGATTGTTTGCCTGCTAGGAGCTCATTTAGTAGAGGACAAAGAACTAACTAGTGGACCAGAAATACCTGTATGTGTAACTCACTCAGTAGATGCAGGGTCATGGAGAAGAGAGAGGATACACAGTTGGGTCTCCTGGGGAAGGAGTGTCCTCTGGAGCCCGCAATAGCTTGAGAGTCCTTCCTGGAAGGAGAGGAAATGGGATGGATTTCGAGGTGACTTGAGATTTGAAGTGAGTAGGCAAGAGTGGGAATCCTGGAAGAAGGATGTATTTGTGAAACACTAGAGACTACAGACAGGAGTGCAGCAGGGGTTTGTGTGAGGAACAAAGAGAAGCAGATGGTGAATGAAGAAAAGAAATGAATGTGAACTTCCCTAGGCAGAGACTGGTGAATATCAAGCAATGGTGGCAATAGTGGATTTTGATTTGCTAATGGAGAATGAAAGCCCTGTGGAGGGAAGGTGGAACTTCCTTGTGCAGGCAGGGTCTGTGTGGGATTTTAACATGTGACATCTTTTCATCTTTGTTATCCCTCCCCAGATATTTATGGGCTTTGAAGTAAGGTCTGAGCTGTTTAGAAAGCAACAAATAATGCAAACGTATTTATTGTAGGCTTTGTGTCTAGGGCATACCAAATATGAACATGTATTCGCTTGTCTCCATGATAACACCTAGAGTTTGGGAGCAAAACTGTGCACACTTGTGAGAGACTATCAGCTGGGAAGCAGCCCTGTAGCTTCTGCTCAAAAGTAGGCTCATCATTAGAGGGGTAATCATATTATGATTAATGTGGAGTCTTGGTCACAGAGACGGACCTGTCTGTCTTCTGAGCCACACAGGCATCATCAGCCCTTCTTCAGAGATGTCCTAGCTCCTTAAACAATCAAAGCCATTCTTTGAAATAATCAATGCATTAATGCCATTCTTCTGTGGTTCAGATTTTCAAATGTCAGCTACAGTAGACACTGAAGCCAAGCAGCAGTGAGAGAAGCCAAGTTCTGCTTTCTTAGCAACGTGGAGGGAATGTCCGAGCTTTCTTAAATCAGGGCACCTCTCCCTAGGGCACACAGCTCCTGCTCACTTATGCTTGCCACACACCAATGGACAGTCCTGGTAATTTATTCAAACCCTGTGGTAATGTGAATGACACATGGCTTGCCAGTATAGTTAGTTGAGCCAGATACCAATAGGACAATGCTGTTATCTGGTTGCTTCCAATTTTGTATTTCATTCTATAACCTTGAATCTATATCTATTAGATGGACTGTTAATATCTTAATTATGTGTAAGAATCATAAATCAAAGACAATTACTTATGCAACCACCTTGCAGAGGTGCATGTCTGAATCTTGACTGACTTACATACTAGAGTGCAGGGGGAAGGTATAATGTTAAGTTCAAGCACCAAGGCTTTTTCAAGCCCACATATAAAGCCCACCAACATAACACACTGCACATAGCCACGTTGCTCAGGTTCAGGTTCATTTAAAGTCTCTCCTCTTTCTCTCTCTCTCTCTCCCTTCCTTTCTCCTCTTCCTCTCTGGGCAATGGAAGAGTAATTTGGACATTTACAATTATACAGGAGTTTCATTCTCTGTTTACAGAGAAAAAAATCATTGGCAATGGATTTAGAAAAATGTATGAAATAAGTATGGGTAAAAATGAAATTGTCATGTATGTGCAGGTGCACATGTGTGTGGTGATCAGAGCTCAACCCCTGGTGTCGTTCCTCCTCAGGAGCCGCCCTACCTGTTTGAGACAGGGTCTCTCTCTGGGACCTGTGCTCACTGAATAGGCTACTGACTGGCCAGGGAAACCCAGCATCTGCCTACCTCAGCCTTCCCAGCTCTGGGATTACTAGAGCATGTGCCCCCCACATGCAACTTTTTATGTGGATGCTCAGTCCCACAGTAAAACACTTTACCATCTCAGCGACCTGCCGAACCTCAGGTAAAAGAAATTGTTCCAATGGGTCCACTTCTTTGAGTTACTCTATTCCATAAATATCCTACTTCCTTTAAATTTCACTAATTTTCTCTTAACCTTTTGGATCATTATTATTTTTAGAACCTAATGGAAGTGATGATACCTGACCCCAGAAATTTGCTCAAATGCGCACGTGTGTAAAAACAGTTCCATGGCATTAGGAGGGTTCAGTTCATCAGGCTGCACCATCCTACAGCAGTCATTGAATGTAACGGATTATTGTGCCATTTCAGCACTAGCTCTACAGTGTCCTGGAGAGAACTGAAGGAACTGTCATGCTCAGCATTTCTCTGTACCTCTGTTCTCCTGGAAGTGCATAACTCTAATTGAGAAAGGCTGCAGATGAAACGGAAGTAACCTGTGTAGTATGTATGTTAAATTTGTCAACACAGTGCTATTCAACAATAATATATAATTTGAGGATCAACAACTATGTTTTGAAAAAAGAACCAATTTCCAGAATGTCCGTCCCTCTCTGACATTTTTGTGTAGAAATAAGTCATTTCTCAATTGCAGCTGAAATAATATTTACTCAGGCAAGTTGATGGAACCATGAATACTAGCAAAAGATAATATTACCTTCATTCAGTTTTTAACACTGATAGCAACAGTGCAAGCCCAGCGGGAAAAGCTATGAGGTTTGGGGATGATTTGCTTAAACCTACTATATAAATGGCCCCTTTCTGCCTCCATGTCTTAATTCTTTTCCTGACAGGTGACAGGCTACTTTATTCAAGGAATTAGTTGGTGCTGTAATTTCTGTTTGAAATTTCGGTTGAGGTCTGACTGACTGCTTTTCTTCAAGGGCTTCTCAGAATCCGCAACACAGGTTTTTTTTTTTCAGTACCCCTCCTCGGTGCTCAGAATGGCTAATTTGATGGTCATTTTACAGGGAGGACCATGTGAGATTTGAGAGGTGGTTTCAGGCTCACTCCTCACCACTCACTCCCTTTGATGGTCCATTCCCAGTAGAAAGCTGGTGTGTCTTTACCCATTCAGTCAACACAAGGCTGAATCTGGGACTCGAGAGTGGGATGGTTTCTTTCCTATTTTTGTAGAAGTGCATGAATTCTAGGATGATAAGCTAGAGACAGCCTCAGTGACTAACAACTGCCTTGGGTACCTATAATGCAGGATTATGAGAAAGGAGGAAGATGCATGCAGACAGGAGGTAGTGACAAGAGTAGATTAGGTATTGCTGTGTGACAATGGTCTTTTATCCAGCCACTTGTATTTTAATAGAACGCTAATTAGCCAGTAGTCAGGCAGAAAGTTTAGGCAGGAGATCAGGCAGGAAGTAGAGGCAGGGCAACCAGGCAGGAAATAGAGGTGGAGCAACGAGAACAGGAGAATTCTGGGAAGAGGAAAGCTCAGTCTACAGTCATCACCCAGACACAGAGGAAGCAAGATGTGACTGCCTCGCTGATGAAGATACTGAGCCATGTGGCTAACACAGACAATAATTATGAGCTAATGTAAGACATAAGAATTAGTTAATAAGAAGCCTGAGCTACTAGGCTAACCAGTTTATAATTAATGTAGGCCTCTTGTGTGTTTCTTTGGGACTGAATAACTGCAGAACTGGGCAGGACAGAAATCTCGGTCAACAAGGTATGGGATCTGTCACCCTATTCAGTGGGGCAAAACTTTAAGGCAATCTCTCAAAGAAGGACTAGCCACTTGGTGATGTGAGTAGCCTTCGCTTCTTCAGCCTCCCCCAGCTGTTTCACTCTCAGGTCTTGGGTGGTGAGGGAATGTGGCTGCATCTCTCCTCCAGCTAAGTGTCTCATTTCCGCTCTTGTGAGGACCCTGAGTGGGAGAAAAGCCAGATTCTGCTTAAGGAGGCCATGGAGGGCAACCAGGTTTAGTAAGATTGCCACACAAATAAGGGCCTCATCTCATTGCACGGACTCTCTTACCTGGCATATTTATGAGGTCATTTGCTTTTATTTTAGAACTCTGACAATCAAACTGCTTTGCTGGCATGCCACAGTTCTCATGTAGAACAAGCTTCCAGTCACAGTTGAGGTCACCTTTTCCTTTTGTTCCATCATTCACTCATAATCCCTACTCCTGACATTTTGAAATGGGCTCTTGCTATGTAACCCAGGCTGACATTGGCCTCATTGTGTAGCTCAGGCAGACCTTGAACTTGTATCAATCCTTTTGCCTCGGCCTCCTAAGTGCTACTATGATAAGCATGGACATCTCTCCCAGCTTTCTCATTTTGTGTGCAGCTCCTTCTTCTGACTGGCCTGATTCAGTGTCTGTATTAACAGAGCTCTGCTGAGAGCTGTGCTGTTGTTTGAGCCTCCATTCTTCCACATCCAACCGTACGCTGAATTCCCCCACTCCATCATTTTCTCTTCCTTCTTGCCCACCGTTTTTCCTAAGGCTTTCATTTATGTACTTCCCTGAATCACAATGAATCCTCCCCCCCCTTAGCTAACATCCTTCATGTTGTGTATTTAATCATTTCATCCATTGCAGCACCGTCCCTTCTGATCAGCTTGAGAAACAGAGTATTAGTGATAGTTTATGCCTTCTGTCCTTCTATATCCCAGCCCTTCACCCCAAAGATAACCTGTCTCCTACTCTGTTTTACCTCCTCTTGTCTTGTGCTGAAAAAAGGGTGCTTTCTTTTCCTGAACCAGCCTGCCCTAGTGATACTTTCTTGGCCACTGGGGCTGGGTTTGGGAATGAGGCACAGGCTGCTGGAATGAAAGGATCACCCGACTGTAGCTACAGTAACCGGCATTGGGAGCAGGTGGGAAAGGGGAGCTCTCTCACCACGGAGCATGGCTGCCTGAATTGCTCCTCATTTGAAGGTCACATTCTTGTTCGGATGATCTTTTCTGGCTTCTTTTAGACTTCTGGGTAAGAGAATAGTGTGTTCCTTGAGCTTTTGTTAAAAACCTTTTCAATGACAGTACTGTCCTTGATAGTGTTTTCTTTGTGGTAATGGAGATTCTCCTCTTTCTTTGCCTCCCGATTGCTTTTTTCATTTGGACTGAAAAGCTTCCTTTCTTTATAATGTATTCTTATGTCAAAGATGATCTATATCTTTTAAGTTAAGAATTGTGTCTCAAAAGTAGGTGGTATAGTTTATACTCTCTGCTTTTCAGTGTATTTGAAAGCTAACATACTCTCAGAAGAGTTTGGAATCGAGGAATACAGACCTTGGTGATCTAAGCTTCAGATACTTGCTTAGTGCCTTTTTGCAGCTTAACTTCTGAGCCTTGATTTTCTTAATGTCTAAAAGTGAGGATCTTAATGCCTATATATATATATATATGAAATGATGTGCTTGCTGACATTTTATAACCAAATAAGTGCTAACCGTGGGTCACTGTTTGGCTGTAAAAATATCTCCCAGAAGCTCATTTACTTGATGTACTTGAACGCCAGGTTGCCATACAATGTCTGGGGAGGTCTTGGATCCTTTAAGAATTTGAGAACGTGGGTCACTAGTTGTGGGCCTTGAAAGTTATAGGTCCTCCCACTTCCAGTCCAGTCTCCATTTCAAGGCTTATTGAGAGGTGAAAAGGTGGCTGCTGCATACTCCTGTTGCCTTGTAGCCTCCTCCGCCATGTCTTCCACACCACAGTGGATTGTGTTGTCTCAAACCATGAGCCAATATAAACTTCTCCTTTCTTAACTTGCTCCTTGTCAGTTTAGTTGCAGTGATGAGAAAAGTTAACTAGTATACCTTGGTAGCATAGCATTTCACATTGAATCATGACATTGTATTAGGGACATTTATTTGGGGGCAGAGTATGGAATTTGAAGGCTCATGGCTGGTGTTCTACACTTCAGGGAAACTTTCAGAGAAAGGAGAAATGGATTCTGATCTTAGTACTGAGATGAAGCTGTTGGAGGAAGTGAGATCCAGAGAAATGTCACGTAGAAAGTGCCACTGCTCAGGGTCTTTCCTACTGGTCCATCCTTCATGGCATGCCATGAGCATGCCCCATCTCTCCAGAAGGAGCGGTCACCATTCTGCTAGCCAAATCTCTGCTTGCTGCCCCATCAGCTATGACGAAATCCAGCATTGTTCTTCTCAAGGATGGCCAGAAGACTCTGAAATGGCTAAGATTTCAGCAGTAGATAAACCACAGGTTTCTTGGAATGAGCTGTGTCAATTGCCCAGAAAAGCAAAATAATTGAAGAGCAAAGCAGTTTCCTGTCAGTGGTTACTATGCTATTGATTTTCTTTGAGTCCTGGATTGGAACTTTAGTTCCCTGTGTAGAGTAATGTGGCGCCTACCTCTTCTAGTTAACAAACAGGACAGAGGGCATACTGTGTCTGGACTTGGGTTCTGATTTTTTCCTAAGATGATTTATTATTAAGATGACAACAGCACTGAATGTTGTAATGCCCACTTCCCGAACAAAAGCATTCATATTCTTTATCTTACTTCATCTCCAGAGAATCAATCCCTTATAGCTTTCAATTGCTTTTCCCATTAAAAAAGACTTTCTAATGGGTCTGTTCCCTTCATGACTGTAAATGTGTGCTTTTTTCTGATAATTATAAGGAATCAGTGTAGAATTTGCGGCTACCCTGGGCCAGAGGATGAGCTTGCTGACTTCTGGTGTCTTTCTTGGCTTCCAGCACAGTGATGTAGACAGACATTCTCACTCAACCCTTTCAGCACAGTTTTTGCTGTTGGTTGATGAAAGGTTTGCTTACAGTGTTCAGAAGTCTATCGAAAAGTTTAACAACAATTTATTTTCACCCTTATGAATTTAACTTGTATGTCTTAAATAAAATTATAGAAGTCTAGGCTATAGAGTAATTATACATATTTAAATATAGAATTATAAGACACATAAATATTCATAAATAACATATGATATCATAGGCTATACTTTTATAAAACAGTGAAGTAAGTTTGAAAATTAAATCAGAGAAAAATACCTAGCTCAAGTAATTTTTCTCATATTTTTAGCCTATTTGGTTTCATGTAACACAAAGTTATTATGTTATATTGCTTATAAATACATTAGACACACATAATCTCCTTTCTCAAACTTCTATAACAATGTTAAGCTTGTATACAAACGTAACAAATCCTTCCTAACTGACCATGTCAAGTGCTTTTCCTATGTGGGGCGTGATGGAGGACAGAGTTTTCCATCTCCAAATGGGTCTTTTGCTTTCTTAGAGTTACGGTTTTTATTTTTAGCTGATAAGCAGTTCTTATTTTCATCAATGTGATCTTACTTAGTCACAGAGATGCTAACCATAAGGTATGCCCTTCCTATTCTCTCTGGGTGTCTCTTTCTGTCTCTCTGTACCCTCCAACACATGTGCACACAAAAATACAAGATCCTAAAAGTCACTTCCTTAGGAAACAAGCTCTGAGTCAGTGTCATGCGATGGGAAGAACATATGAGTGATGAATCTATGGCATCTAGGCTGTTCAAGCATCAATGGGGGTTCTACTTTGGGCAAAATTCCTAATAAAGAAAACCAATGAAGTAGTTGAGTGAAGATACCATGGACACCTAAAAAAAAAGTCTATCCACAATATAAACTCATGCAGAACAAGACTATTTGGGAACAAGAACAAGAGTATTTGGGAAGCAGATACTCCTAGAGGTAAGAAATGTTTTGTAATTATATAGAAGGAGTATCTTAAACTCTGGGTGCACGGTTACTGTCTGTTCTAACTTGCATAATGAGGCTTTGCCTCAATCAGTTAAATAAACAGATAAGAAAGAAAAAAATTAAAAAACTGTTGTCAGAGGCTGTTTGTTTGTTCCCACCACCTAGATCAGAAATAATTACTCAGAAACCATATTAATTAAATCACAGTTTGGACAATCACTTAAATGTATTTCTAGCTAGCACTTACATCTTAAATTAACCAATTTCTATTAATCTGTGTATTGCCATGTGGCTGTGGCTTACCGGGTAAAGTTCCGTCCAGCATCTGTCTCTGGCAGGGCTACATGGCTTCTCACTGACTCTGCCTGCTCTCTCTATGTATCTTTTCCAACCTGCCTATATTCTCTTAAGCCATTGGCTGAAAGCAGCAGCTTGTTTATTTATTAACTAATGAAAGCAAAACATATACAGAAGGACTTCCCACACCAAAAATAGGAAGGAAGGAAGGAAGGAAGGAAGGAAGGAAGGAAGGAAGGAAGGAAGGGTATAGTGAACTAGGCCAAGGTGAAGGATCACAAGTTAAGGTCAACCTGAACCACATGGCAAACCCAAAGTCCTTTGGAGCTACATGGCAAGACCTTGTCTCAAAAGACTAAGAGCTGGGAATATTGCTGAGTGATAAAGATAGTATGCTCAATCTTTGGGTCCACTCATCAGTGCCATAAAAGAAAAGAACAGACACTTCTTTGATTCCTTAATTTAAAAAATAATAGATCATTAATGATCAGATTTTGTATTTATCCAAAATAGATAAATAATTATATTTCAGCAAATTTCTAACTCACTATTTGGGAGCAGAAGTCTCACAAGCCAAAGTGCTTAAAGGAGATGGCTCTTTAGTCATCTGTTTACAAATATTTACTCTGTATGTCCAGCCAACAGCATCTCTGAAGAAAGATTCCCCAAAGGAGAATGTTTCTCCTTCAAAGGAGGAATATCAATAAAGACCAAACAAAGAGAAAGGTGGTTGACTTAAGCCCCTTCTTCCAGATCCTTCTATATGGCACAGGCATTTCAAAGTGACATTATTCTGTAGATTCAACTACTTGCCAATTGAACACACCCATAAATGCACTCAAGACCCTAAAGTACTGTGTGAATCTTTAAGTTGTAGTCTCTTGGTTTATTAATGATTAACAAAATCTGACTTTGTCTTAAAAACAGAAAACACAGGACAATGTGTTGAGCGGTGTCTGCTCCCATTTGTAATGCACCCCCTTCTGTCTTCTGAGGTGCTACTAGTGGGACTCATCAAGGAAACTTTTCTTTGCAATATACAGAGACCATTACAGACACAACCAATTAAAATACAGAGTTGTAGAGCCCAGTCCCAATGGAACATCTACATCTACAAAAGAAATCCCACACCTAAGGCTCAGTGATCATTGCAGAAAGATTTTACAAACCAGAGATCAGGGAGTTTGCTGTGAGATTGTGTCTCCTAGTTGCTGTGGGACAATGGTTTTACCCTGTAAAGATTTGTTTGTTGTACTTGTTTAATAAAATGCTGATTGGCCAGTAGCCAGGCAGGAAGTATAGGCAGGGCAATCAGGCCTGATTAGAGGTGGGGCAATGAGAACAGGAGAATTCTGGGAAAAGGAAAAAGTCAATCTGCAGTCGTCATCCAGACACAGAGGAAGCAAGATGTTACTGCTTCCCTGAAAAAGGTACCAGGCCACGTGACTAACACAGACAAGTATTATGGGCTAATAAACTTATAAGAGTTAATAAGCCTGAGCTAATAGGCCAATCAGTTTATAATTAATATAGGCCTCTGTGTGTT
>LOJH01005686.1:22548-33710 GCA_001685095.1 Ellobius talpinus | reverse complement strand
GAGAGAGAGAGAGAGAGAGAGAGAGAGAGAGAGAGAGAGAGAGAGACTGGGCCATGTGCATGCGGGTGCCTATGGAGACTGGAACTTATTGGCTCCCCATGGTGCTGCAGTTATAGGCAGTTGATTTGCACAACATGGGTGCTTGGAACTGGGTCGCCTGCAAGAGGAGCAGGTGCTTTGAGCTACTGAGCCATCTTTTCCAGATGGAGAGTTGGTTTTTAGGTTGATTTCTCCTTCAGGCATGTCTAGATTTTTGACATCATATACAATGTTGTCATATGTAGAATTTGCACCCAAGAACCATATGACCTAGTAAACTAAGTAAAATCATACCATGTTTTAAGTGAGCTTACAAGTTTTTTCTTTGTTTTGAAACAGGGTCTCAGCCTTAGCCGCTCTAAAAATCACTTTATAGATCAGGCGGATCTCGAACTCACAGAGATTTGCCTGTCTCTGCCTCTCAAGTGCTAGGGAGCTTATGGATTTTTATTGGGTCACATTTATTGGGTAGATCAGGCTGATCTCGAACTCACAGAGATTTGCCTGTCTCTGCCTCTCAAGCCCTAGGGAGCTTATGGATTTTTATTGAACCACATCTCCTATGGCTCAGGAGATGAATCAAGCCACAACCAGTAGTCTATTTCAGTAGCCTCACTGCAGCCCAGGCACCTTTGGAGGCCAGCTCTACCAGGTAATAGATGCTAAACTGGGCCCAGGTACAGATGGTGCAGGTAGTTTCACTGTGTCTCTGGCTCAGAGTGTGGGTGTGGCAGGAAGAGGGTGGACCGCAGAGCTCAGGTGTGAAGATGATGGAGGCACAGGTCAGAGCCGAACAGCATAGCTGTGAAGGTAACAGAGGCACAGACCTAAGGTGATAAGTACCTGGGAGGTAACCCTGAGTGTGCACCAGGCTTTGGTGTTTTGAGGATGCGGATCTCAGCGTGGATGAGGCTGTAGATGCCAGGAATGCCTGGTGGGGATACCAAGGCAAAATGCTTCGGAAGAGAGGATGCCGAGGTGGGAAACAGCTGTGGTTAGAAGCAGTGCATGTGGTACTATGGCTAATACTGACAGAAGACCCCAGCCATATACGTAGAAGACCCGGAAGAGTGCAAAGAGGATGCCTACAATGCCTCTAAAACTACCAAATGCAGGTAGTTCCGTTTGTGTGCAGGTGACAACTTCCAGGTCAGCCTAGGTGCTACCTATGTGAGACCCACGTGCACCTCAAAAGCAGGAGCTGCTGCCCCTCCAGATGTGGGTCTGGGTGGAGCTGCCTGGCCCAGCCTCCAGGCGCCATCCTTGGGACTGTGATTTTAGCCAGTAGCCCTGACTTACGTGTTTTGCATGCAATACTATATTGTGTTTGTACTTGCTGAGAACCGCTGACACGCCTGGCTTGTGCTGCCTGTGTTGCACACCCTGCTGTTATTATTTACTTAACCCTTCCTAATGGGTGAGCATATGTTAAGAGGATAATTTTTGTTCAGAAACCACCTTGGAGATAAATATCTCTAAGCTGGCATCCCCTTGAACATGTGGGATGGCACAGCCAAGGAAGTAAGCATGGCAGAACTGTCAGGTCCCAGCTCACTGCCGTTCAGGGGACTGTGTAGAGCTGGGTCCAGAGGGTTTGCAGACCCTCTGCTTGTGGAGGTAAGATGAGGCTGGGTGTGTCTAACGGGTGCGTTGGGTAGAGCTGGACAGGCCTTGCTGATTGGGGCAATGTTGCTAAAAACTTCCTCTCCTTGCGAAATTTTGTGATACACTCACTCCCTGTGCTGAAATCCCTTTCCCATGACTGAACTGTTCCCTGAACCCCGTGTTTACCCTCATCCTCTTCCCGAAGGCTGTCTGACTCACAGCTTGTGATTTTCTCACCTTTTGTTTGTGGAGATCAGTTCTATTTCACCCCAAGACAGACAAATCCACCATGATCGAGCTACTTATAGAACATTCAGTGTCTGTATGGATCCTGTACACTCCCACACGGCCTTTATCTTCTTGGGCTTGCTAATGTGAATACAGGTACACACTACAAGTAGTGTAAGGAATAAGGACAAATGTGAGCACGTTCAGCCAAGACCCAATGTTTTTTGCATGTGTATTTGTATGAGTGCATGTTCACATATGTGTGGGCACACTTAAGTAAGCAAGTACGGTGTGCAAGAATAGAAGCCTGAGGCCCATGCCTCAAGTCTACTTCCTTTGGACCACCACGTGTAGTTTTTCACATGGGCTCTATGGATTGAACTGAAGTCCTCAGGTTTGCAACGCAAACAGTTTACCCACCTAGCTATCTCCCTGAGCCCCGACTTTCTGTGCCTCTAAATGCATGGATGCCTGGCAGCCCTGGAACAAGGGCAGCCCCTGGTGGCTCCAAGAGTAGAGCCTCTCCCTCTGGGACCCTAAGGTCACTGCCACCTGCATTCTTCTGCCTGCGGACACAGGGAGATGGAATGGACCTGGTAGATGCATGTGAGGGGTCTTCCTTTTACTAGGGGATCTCTTCACATTCATTGGTGTGGAAAGGCCTGGAATGTTCTGGGCCTGCAGAATGGGCAGTGAGCTTAGTTAAGGACAAATTATTGTCTTGAGACAGGGATAAGGCCCCAGGGCCACCTGTCATTTGTATATGCAGCCTAGCTTATCTTAGTGAAAGAATGTTCTGGAATTGGCTTTTCTAAGAAGCTGCTGGGATTTCTAAGGTTTGATGCTCCAGTCTTAACGTGAGGCAGTTCTGCATATTAACCCAGCATTCTGCCCCCCCCCCGTGCTTAGGGATGAGTCCATCTCCTTCCTGTGCCCCCAAAGAGATGCAGCTGTGCTCGTGGAAGATGATGGTGCATTGGTGTCTGGTGCCAGTGACTCACCGGCTTTTTCATACTCCCTGTGAGTGACCCACCAGGCTTCACAATCTGATTCATCTAGGAACTGGCACAGCACAGAACAGGAGACCTGCTCTGGCATCCCTGTCCTGTTGCATGGCTCACCAGATCAGAGACACTCAGGGCCAGGGTCTCAAATTCAGCCAAGAGTTCCAGGCCCCCGTACCCTATATAGGGATCTAGATTGCCAGGAGCAGAGGGGCTCTCATTAGAGGGACAGTGAGGTTGCTCGGGTTCTCCTCTTCCTGCTTGGAGTGTGCAGAACGATCTCTGATTTCTGGGTCTAATGGTAGTGAGTCCCTCCTGGGTCCTGCTGGCTGCCTCAGGGACACCATGAGTGCAGTTCTGATGGGGCCATCTTTCTGGATGGGTTTCCGCCTCCAGTGACTTCTAGTGTCAGTAACAGATGCAGGACTTTTGTAGGTTATGGCCTTATTTAAAGTTGTTTCTTGATGCTGGTGGTTCCCTACAGCCACTGTTCTTAACGGAAGTCAAGAAGAAATAGCTCCTGTGAGTGGCTTGAGAGAATGCATAAAGTGAGTTTGAGATCATTTGTAATCTATGGATCACATCGAACCAACCTCTAGAGTGTTCGTGTGTGTGTGTGTGTGTGTGTGTGTGTGTGTGTGAGTACTATGCTAATGCACCACAGCACATGGGTCAGAAGACTTGACTTAGGCACCCTTCCTTGCTCAGTATTCTTGCTAACCTTTTACATCTTGTCTGAGGGCCATTTGGTATTTAGAGACTAGAGAGTCTGGCTGTAAACATGCGACAGTTGCACCATAACTGTCTTGGGAGCGCAGAGAACCCTGGCACCCTTAGCTTGAGAAAAGTACAGCAGGACTTCGCAATACTTGCTTCTTCCTGTCACATGCATGCGGTGTGTAAAGTTGTTGTCTTGTCTCACAAGATGTCCACAGTGACCACATGCTGAGCGTCAATAAAAATATTGGCTGCTTTGGTTCCACTGTGGTTAAGAAGTAGGGACATTCAACTGGGCATAGTGGCACAAGCCTTAAATCTAGCATTGGAGAGGCAGAGGCAGGTGGATCTCTGAGTCTGAGGTTAGCCTGGTCTACAGAGTGAGTTCCAAGACAGCCAGGGTTACACAGAGAAAGCCTATCTCAAAAAACAAAAGCAAATTAAAAAAAAGATGAAGAAGAAGCAGAGGTGTGCTGTTCTGAGGCTCAGCAGGAAGGAAGACGACTTGAGACTTGAGGCCAGGTCTGATGACACAGTAAAAACCCATCTCAAAGAAAAAAGAAAGAAAGAAAAACAGACAAAAAATTAACAGAACCTTAAGATGTGGTGAAATTGCTGAGGTATGGTTTGGGATTTCTGGGGGGAGGCAGTGTGACAGTTGGCAGTTAGACTGGAAACCCTGATCAGGCAAACTAGGGGGAGCTTGAACGTGCTGGGGGGCTATAGAGAGCAGGCAGCCCCTCACATGGGCGTGCCACATCCCTAGAAAGGAGTCAGGAGATAACCGCCCACTCACCCAGGCCTCCCTGTCTCGAGAATCTTGATTATGACCCTTCTCAAGCTGGCCTGATCTTTTGTTGTGCGTTTCTGAGGAATTACTGGAGATGAAAGCAGTTTGCTAGGGTAGCATTTAGTGGCTGGGGACTTAGAACACAAATCCCAGTTGGCCATGGCCCTGTCCTCTGTTCATCCATCACCTCTGCATGGAATGGGGCTGAGAACAACAGGGACCAGGGGGAGCCCCACAGTCCACAGCCCTGGACAAGGCCAGGGGTCTGGGGGTCCTGCTACATACCACGTCTCATTGCGCTCTCACTAACCTGTGCTTGCCACTGATACTGGTGGGAGTTCTGGAGTTCAAGATACGCCATCCAGGCCTGTGGTCATTGTAGGACATAGTGCTTCAAAACCCTTGTTGCATATGGGGAAGAGAACTGAGGCAGGGTCTCCTGTAGCCCAGGTTGGCCTTGGACTTGCTATGTAGCTGAGGATATCCTTGAACTTCTGATCTGCTTGCCTTTGCCTCCACAGCTAGTATTATAGCCAGGCACCCACCACCAAACCCAGTTTTTAATGGTGCTGGATGTAACACCTTAGACTTCGCACGTGGTAGGAAAGCATTCCACCTCCTGAGCTGCATCCAGCCTCAGCCCAGACTCTTAAAATGCTTCTGGTACACTTAAAGCAGATGCAGCTACACTCTGCTCTTTTTGTGTGTGGCTGGGCCATCTCAAGGAGGCCTTTGTGACAGGCTGTATGTCACCGGTAGCAAGAGTGCTACCCAGTTAACACTCAGCAGCTCGATCTTCAGTGGGTGCCATGCTCAGGATGAAGCTCCTCACGTAGATCAACCTCAGATCCTCAGACCTCCAGGTGAGGCAGTTACCGTCCGAGGCAGCTGCTGTTTGGGTCACCGCTATTTGTCAGCTTGTCTTCTGAAGGGAGAAACAGGCCCAGAGAGCCCCAGCAACTTCCTTAAGGTCAGCTTGAATGAGCCAGACTTTGGTAGTTTCTACTTTAGGGCCTGTTGATCCAATTACTTCTTCTGGGAATATGGGGCCACCCTAGCTTCTGTCCTAAAGGCGAGAGAAAGGCAGGCTTCTCTGGCTTCTGAAAATGGGAAGCCTTTCTCTCCTCGTCCTTCATCCTGCAAGCCACCAGTAGGTGCTGTGTTGAGGAGGCTAAGGTGCCATCGTATACCCACGCAGGGGGAGTCCATGGCAGGCTGACTGGAGTGAGAGAACTAATTATATCTTGTGTGGTTTGTGTTGAGGAAGCAGAAGAAAACGGTCTGAGTAAACGGTGAACACACACTGGAGGCTCTGCGTCTGAGCTGCTGCTGCTGCAGCCAGGAACAGGCATGACTTGATTTGGGGGTCTGGTTGGGGTCAGAGACTGGATAGGGACTTGGGAACCTTGATGGGCAGGAAATGGGCACAAACAGTGAGTCCAGCTGTCAGAGGCCATGTATTAGAGGGACACAGAAACCTCTAGGGACAAAGGGTCAACACTGCCATCCTTGCCCTGCAACAGCGGTGATGAGCTCTGATCAGGCCATATGGAGCAGCCCTGGCTGTTCCCTCATTCACAAAATGACAAGGTTCCTCCATTCATGAAGTGGCAAGGACTCTTTCCATTTCATAATTCTAGGCCTTCATGTTGCTGTCTAAACCTTCCTCTCCTGCATAAATCACTTTCTTTGTCCCCCTAAATTGTTCTCTGTCCTGACCCTAGGAGACTGCCCCCTCTTGCTTCTTCTGTGATAGGAGAGGACCATTCGAGTGGATCACCTTGTATCATTTGCAAAGTCCAACCCGGAGTGGCCTAGGATTCAGCAGGCTAGGGAAGCCACTGGGACTGGGCTCAATCTGGCCCACTCCTGAGCCCTGCAGGTTCCTCCAACACTCGGTCTCCAGCCGTCCAGAGCGTGGATGTTGTCCCTCTGCGACTGATGGCACGGAGTCACTGGGTTCAGGGAACCTGTTTGGAGGGCTCTGTCACTGCTTATGGATGTACTAAAGAAGCCTGGCCTCACTCTATAGTGGCTACTTGTTTCTGGTTAGCTTTAAAACTACCACGAAAGAAAAGAGAGGGGCTGAGGTGTGGCTCAGAGGTGGACTGTTGACCTAGTGGGTTCTGTCCCAGCAACCCCTAAAACCAAACAAACAAGACAGGGGCGAGCATCCATTTAATTCTTGTGACTATGTCCTCTGTAGTTTCTTTTTGTTGTTGTTTCCTTAGGAAGATGGAAAAGATACAAATCTGAAATTAGGATTGATGAGATGTTGCCAGTAAAGTTGCTTGCCACCTCCCTCAGTTACTGTAATTGGATCCCTGGGTCCCACATGGTAGACAGAGAGAGCCAACTCCTACAAGTTGTCCTTGAACTTCCACAGGTGCTGTGGGCGAGTATGCTCCCACACATACACACACGCAATAGGTAAATAAAGTGTAATTGGAGTTTTTAAAAATCTGAAAAGAATAAGGCAATTAGATTATACTTGTCTTTGTTTTTGAGCCTGGGTCTCACGCAGTCCAGGCTTGCCTTGAATTCCCTCTGCAGCCAAAGATGACTTTGAATCCCTGATCATCCCGTCTCTGCCTTGCAGGTGATTACGGACTTGTACCACCATGCCCAGTTTATACAGTGTTAGGGACACAGCCCAGGGCCATTTGCATGCTAGGTAAGCTTTCTAACTGAGCCTAGTGATTCTTTTTCCAGTGAACGGACTCTGCTCTCTGTGACAGGCAGTGTGCACATACATACATGGCTTATGTTACTCAAAAGTGGCTAAGGCGCCATGGTGTAGTGACATACACCTGAAGTCTCTGCAGTGGGGAGGCTAAGACAACAAAATACTGAATTTGAAGCTAGTCTGGGCAACAGAGCAGCAACCTGGTGAAAATTAATTTTTTAAAATTTATTTATTCTTATTTTTTGTGCATTGGTAGTTTGCCTGCATATATGTCTGTGTGAGGGTGTCAGATCCCCTGGAACTTGAGCCACAGACAGTTGTGAGCGGCCATGTGAGTGCTGGGAATTGAACCCGGGTCCTCTGGAAGAGCAGCCAATGCTCTAAACCTCTGAGCCATCTCTCCGATTGTTTTTTTTTTTTTGAGAAGGAAAAAGAAAGAAAGGAGAAGTGGTAGTATGTGGTGAGGCCAGCGCCAGCCGACCCAGACTGTACTTCCCCTTTGCTGGCTACCCAGCACCTCATTTCCTTTGAAGTGTACAAGCCACGTAGGTCCTGGGGAGAAAGGTCATCTGCCTGGGGCCGTAAGTTTAAGCAGAAATTTGTATCAGTATCTGGAAGCCAAGCTGAGCATGAGGGTGGAGGACCTGGGGACTTGACTTTTGGTTTCTCAATACTTTCAGAGCAATTTTCCTGAAGATTCCGTTCTGTAAGTGCCAAGACTGACCCCAGAGACCCACGCACAGTACAGGTAAATCATTTTGTGTTTGATTTGTATGCCCAGGTTAGCAACTGATACCTTCCAGAAGCCTCCATTGGCTGTAATGGACAGTTAGGTATCTTGTTGCTATGTGTACATTGGAGCCAAGACTGAGACACGGCTGCCGTCCCTCAGGGCAGCATAGGGCTTTGATGCTGGCCACTGATGCCCCTGATGGCCTTACCTTCCCTTTCTCATGTTCTCCTCCAACTTCCATCCCTTCTGGGTTGTGACTGCTAATGGCATGATGCCCCTGTGTGCACCCTATGTGTGCTTTCTCTTCTTTTCTGGGGTGTAGAAAAGACACATGGCCATGTCCCTGTGTCCATGACCCTGTGTGTTTACGGCTCCACATCTGTGTGTTTGAGTTTGTGTGTGTGCTTGTATCTCCCATATGGCTGTGCTTGCCTGTGTATTTGTGTGAGGGGGTCCTGTGTCAGTTGTCTCTGTGTGTGTGTCTCTGTATGTTGACGAGCACTTCCTCTCAACATGATGTGGGCTACAGCACCCACACTGGCCTTTACCTTCCTACCGTGGGAAGGCACGGCACCGGAAGAGGGCTCCTGATGGCACTTGAACCAGGATTTGTGATGGCATTTTACTTGGACAAAGCTAAGAGAAATAACCAGAAAGTGTTTAAAACCCATCGTCCCTCATCCTTCTCCTCTTCCTCAGTGCATGGTGACATAAGTAACAGCTTTGCTTCTTCCTCAGAGACAGCCTGGCTGGGCTGTGGTGAGGAGGGAAGCCCTCACTGGGGGGTGTGGACGCTGGTTATACATGTGTATAGCATGGATATCTGGGTGCGTTGGGGCAGAGACTACTTATGTGAGTCCAGGCACGTGATGCATGCCATAGCTTGCCAGTGGAGGTCAGAGGATAACTTTCAAAATTGGTTCTCTCTCTACACCATGGGTACCAGGATTGTACTTGGGTTGTCAGGGTCATCAGGTTTGCATGGCAAGCATCTTTACTCACTGAGCCGCCTCACTGGCCCGAGACCTCATTATTCCTCAGGAAGTCTAAGTTTGCACTGGGCTCCAAGTTTTGTCTTGCTGCTTCTCCTTTTCCTCCTTCTTCTCCTTCTTCTCCTTGTCTTCCTCCTTTTGACTGACCATTTGTCTTTGAATTTCATTGTTCTCTGAAATGTTTCTAAGGTTCCTTAGTTATGAGGAATTTGAAAGTATGGGCAATTTCATGCACTGAGTGCCACATTAAATAGTAAGAGCCCCTGTCCCCATGAGTACCAGCCCCAGAGGAAAGTGTCTGTCTCTGTGCAGACCAACACTTCCTCTCAACAGTATGGGCTGTCACTCCCATGCCGACCTACACCTTCCTCGGAATGCAGTGGAGGTAAGCAGCAGGCACAATATGACCCAGGCACACCCACCCTGGTCTCTGACTGTGCACTGTCTTCCTAGGTGCACCTGCTGGCCTGTTCCAGTCAAGGAACCAGTGACAGTTTTTGCAGTCCAAATAATGTAGTAGGTTCTTGTCCTCACTGTTCATAGTGCTGCATCCCGCAGCCCCCATGGGGGTGGAATGTTGCCATGACTTAATTTCTATCGTCCCCCCCTCAAATCCTTTGTCCTCCAATGCCAGCAGCAGCACTGCTGGAGGAGACTCGGGGACACATTGTGGCATTTCAGTTTACATTTCTTTAGAGGAGTCAGACACTGTGGTGCCATTCATGCAGCTAGAAAACATTCTATAAGAAAGGAGCCTTAAAAAAGGCAAACGAGGTGCTCTAGCATCTTTGACGGAAATTTACTTTCTCTCTTTAGGGACAAAAGCACCACTGTCTTTGACCTCCTGAGTAAGTACTGTCTGCTAGTATATCTGGTACTGGCCTCTCCGGGCTGGGTTTTGCTATTAATTGGCTCTCCGTTGTAGGCAGCACGGTCTCAGTTCTGTGGGCTGCTGCCCAGGATCGAGCCACTGTCGATTTAGTGTCTGGTGAGGGCTCGCTCCTGACTGTCTATCATGCTTTCCTTGTGTCCCCGCCTGGTGGAAAGGGAGAAGGAGATAGTTCTGTGGAGCATCCTTAGGAGGGGCATCCTCATGACCTCATAACCTTGAAAAGACCTCACCCACCTCTGTCACCATCACTCTGGGAGTTGGGACTCCACACAGGCATTTAGGATGTCACAGTAACATTCATGGTGGCAGCTGAAGGTTACCCAGGGCCAGAGGCTGGGACGCACAGACCAGCCACTGCACAGACCTATACTGTCTCTGGGATCCAGGACCAGTACCTGGAGTCCTGGGGGATTGTGAGGCCAGGCTTGTACTTCTTGGGCCTGAGGAGGTGACGGAATGCCACCCTCATGCCACAAAACCTGTAGGAAGAGATGGTGTCAGGATCTGTCTGAAGTTTAAGCCACATTGCATGCCGTCGTTCAGGTCTCTGCAGGTGGCTGCTAGTCCCCCATGGAACCCACTTCACTCCTGGCTCTGCCTACCTCCTTAGTGCACGCCCTGTCACCACTGCTGTTCGGTAGGCACCATGGCCATCACGCCCCATGCCCTGCTTTGCATGCTGGTCTCCCACCCAGCACAGCACCCACCCACCTAGTGCTCAGGTTTGGAGTGTGAGCTGGGTGGGGTAAGAGCCCATTTGAGGCATCATCTGAGCCTTGCCTGCTCACGTGGCTTGAGACTGTGTGTTGACCTAGATGGTGAGGCCCAGCTGCTCCCACTAGCTGTGCCTTGCCAGTTTACTACAGTAGAGCACATCCTTGCCAGCTGGAGACCTTGGCTCTGGGGATATGCCCCAGGGCCTGGGAACACCAAAGCTGGAACAACAGCTTTGTGTTGGAGCTATTCAGGAGCTCCTGGACCCCTCCTGGAACTCTCAAGGGACAGGTCCTCTGTAATTCAGTGTTCAGACTAGTGACATCAGCATCTCTGGGGTGCCAGCATTGTGGGGGTGGAGTGCCTGGCGAGTGGCTGGCAGGGAGTGGTTGGAGGGCCACACCCAGCTGGGGGGAAGGTGTGACTAGGTTCTCCTCTGTCCTGTAGCAGCCAGTTTCACCTTCTTGTCTAAGCAAATGAGCAGGTAGGAAGTAGACAGAGCAGGCTCCTGTGGCCAGTGTCACCATGGGGTTGGAGTTCAGGGGACAGTTTACTTTACCACAGCCATTCAAGATCCCCTGTTGTGTTTGCTGTGGTGCCAGGAGGATGCTTAAAAGTCTTTGTGCCATCTTGTCATTATTGGAGCATCTAGTGGTATCTCCTCTGTGATCTGCCCCCACTATCAGATAACAGCGAGAAGTCTAAGATGCAGTGTACACACACACACACACACACACACACACACACACACACACACACACA
>LOJH01005686.1:0-15751 GCA_001685095.1 Ellobius talpinus | reverse complement strand
GGGAGGCAGAGGCAGGCAGATCTCTGTGAGTTCGGGGCCAGCCTGGTCTGCAGAGAGAGTTCCAGGACAGGCTCCAAAGGCTACACAGAGAAACCCTATCTTAACACCTCCCCTCCGGCAAAAAGAATGCTCAACTCTGAAGCCACCTAGACATGTGAGAATACTTACTTATAGGCAAGTAAATGCCAGCTCATAATGTCAAGCTAAGCACCACAGTACATACTGAGAGCCCCCACACTCAGGAGGCAGAAGCAGGAGGATTGTGAATTCCAGGCCAGCCTGGACCACTCAGTGAGCCCCTAAGAAAACCAGGACTGCTTGTGTCCTTCTGTGTTACTGTGTTCCTAAAACTGCTGCAGGAGCAAAAGGAATTTCCCTTGTCTCTGCAAGTTATGGGCATGACTGGAAATTGTTGAGGAGAGACATGTGTCCACCCATCTTGACTTTTTTTGAGGGGGTGATGGGGGAAAGAATATGGGTCCTGCACACACTAGACAAATGCTCTACCATTGAGCTACGTCCTCAGCACTAGTACTGAATTTTTGTTGTTGAGGGTTTCAAGTAAGTAAGTTTCCTGAGTGGGAAAATCCTGAACCATTACGTTTTTTTCTAAACCCAAAGTGGATGGTTAAAGACCCACTAATGAGGTAGAGAGTAGACCAAATATCTGGTGTGTGGTGTGCTGGACGCCCCCAGTATGAGGGGTTTGGAACTCAGCAGGACTAGCGGACAGAGTGGGCGGTCAGGGGTATAGCCTAGGGATGCATCCAGCCTTGGGGCTCCAGCCATGGGCCAGCCCCTCTCACATTTGGGGGATGCATTGAGCTTAGCTGGGGTCCTGAGGACTACTCCATGGTGGAGCAGTGTGACACAGTTGGCCCTTGTGACCAGGCTGCCACTGACCCCGAGGGGTAAGACCAGGGTGTGCGCAGGCTACGCAGTGATTCCTTGGCTCTTGTTTTCCTTCCCTCCTCTGCTGCCCACAGAGGTAGGCCTGGTGCAGTTTCATGAGCCAGGCATCTTTAACTACTCGGCCTTGCTGATGAGTGAGGACAAAGACACTTTGTACGTGGGCGCCCGGGAAGCTGTCTTCGCATTGAACGCGCTGGACGTCTCCGAGAAGCGACATGAGGTAGGGTCAGCGCCCCTTCCCGCCTGCCCCAGGGGCTCCCTTTTGCCCATATCTCTCTCTATACAGATCTGGCTCAGGACTCAACCAGCAAGGTCACCCAACAAAAATCTAGGCTGTCTCTGTGTCTGATTTGTGTTGTATATACATGGTCACCCTTAAAAGGATGAGAGAGTAACAGGGGCTGAAAATGACTGAAATTCATTATATACACGTATAAAACTGTCAAAGGAAAAAGTCAGGTTGAGAAGGGGCTGAAGGGATGGCTCAGCAGGTAAGGCACATGCTGCCAAGCTTGGTGACTTGAGTTCAACCCCCTGGACATGCGTGGTAGAGAGAACCAATGCACAGAAGCAGTCCTCTGACCTCCATGTATATGCTGTGCATGCACAGCCACACTTACATGTAATAAAAGTGTAACAAGCATGTTTAAGGTTGAAAAAAAAAGAACTGGGACATGTGTGTGCTGGAAAGATGACTCAGTCATTAAGAGCACTCACTGCTCTTCCAGAGGACACAGGTTCAATTCCCAGCACCCACAGAGCAGCTAACAACTGTCCATAACCCCAAGATCCTCCATCCTCACATGGACACACATGCAGGCAAAGCACCAAGGCAAATAAAAAATAAATTAAAAAAAAAAAGAAGCCAGACAGTGGTGGCACACACCTTCAATCCCAGCACTTGGGAGGCAGAGGCAGGTGGATCTCTGTGAGTTCCAGGGCAGTCAGGGCTGTTACACAGAGAAACCCTGTCTCCAAAACAAAACACAAAAGAACAAATGAAAGCCCCGCTTTGGGGTGTAATTGAATCGGTTACTGTTTTGTTCTGAGTGTGTGTCAGCGGTGAGTCATAGGACACCCTTGGGTGTCTTTCCTCAGGTGCCGTCCACTTTTCAAATTTTGTTATGTTGAGACATGGTCCCTCGACTGTTCTGGAGCCTGTCAAGTAGACTGGCAGCCAGCAAGCCACAGGGACACTCCTCTCTCTGCCTTCCCAGAGTTGGGATTACCTGTGTAGGGTTCCACACTGGGACTACCAGTGTATGACCCCACACCTGGGATACCAGTGTTTATTACCACACCTACCTTTTCACATGGATTCTAGGCATCAAATTCGTGTCCTTATGCATCACTGCAAACACTTCCTGCATGGAGCCGTCTCCCCAGCACTCTGCTGTTTCTCTGGAGCAAGTCTGGAGGCTGTGTTATCCTCCTGCTAGTTTGGGGATGATGGTCACAGAGCATCAGGAAGCCCTGGGGATGACTCTGGCCTCAGCATCTGCCTGATCCTTGACCCTCTTCACGGTCTGACTTTATTCTGGCTGCGAACCTCTGTGCTGAGTTGTGTTGTGCGCGTTCTGTTGGTGTCTGTTTTGTGCCAGCAGTTCCTTCTCAGGGGAGTCTGCAATGAACTGAGCTCTCATGCATTCATGCATTCCTCCCTCACAGGTGTATTGGAAGGTCTCTGAAGACAAAAAAGCAAAGTGTGCAGAGAAGGGGAAATCAAAACAGGTAATTGTGGGTCACAAAGAACCCGCGTGCACATTTCTTAGGATTTGGATCCTCTCAAGCACCAGGGCTTCTCTCTACTTGCCTGCCGAGTAGCATGTGATTCTGCTGGACTCAGTCCTGTTGTCTCAACACATCTGCCCCCCCGCCCCCCCTCCCCTGTGTCAGGATCAGTGCACTGGAGAAGCTTTTTCAAATGGCCTGGCCTTGTGAGTACCTGCCTGCTAGTACCTGATGTAAAATTGGCTACCCCTTCCCACCCCCCATGTTTCTGGGTTCCCCTGCACCCACTGAGATCTGAGAAGTTACAGGGGTTTGGTTGGCTGTTTTGTTTTGTTTGTTTTAGTTTTGGGGTTTGGGTTTTTTTTATACATCAGTGTGGTGCCCATTCAGGGAGACTGGGCCTTGTACCCCTTTTCTCAGGCACTCTGGGTACCCACCTGTGCCCACCCTGGTGCCCTGCAGATGCCTCAGGTGTTCTTAGACCACAAGAGCCAGGTTGTCCCTGATGATGGTCATGATGGCTGAGTGATGGCAGAGTTTATCAGTTGTGGACTGATTTCAAAACAAAGATTAAAAGAAAAAAATAACCCACTAATTTTTTTAAAATTTAAACTTCCTTGGTCAAATGTGAACTGAACACGTACACTGCCGTACTGGTCTCTAACTGCAGTGTTAACTCAGGAACTAAGAGGCGGGCAGGCATTATGATGGGCTCGCTGTCGTGCAGGCAATCCGTGTAGCCGAATGAGCTGCCTTGTACTACCACACGTGGGGACCCACAATGAACTTGGTAGGGAGCCCTCCTCTGAATGATTCCCCATCCATTTGAAAACAGTTATTGGAAAAAAGAAGAAAGAACAACTTTCCCACTTTGAGATCATTTCAGGCTATAGCCCATATAATCTGAGCACTGTTCTGCTAAAATAGCACATGGGTTGCAAACTGTCATCTTTGTTTTCCCACCAGGCCCTCAAGGATGCGCAGCTGGCTGTACCCTTGGGTTTGGCCTTTTTTTTTCTGACTTCTACTAGTCGCTATTTGTAGTTCCGTGCTGGCGGGAGTGTAGGGTGCGGTCCCCAAGAAAGCAGAAGGAGTCTGTACAGTGTCTGCTTTAGTGATATGGGAACCAAAATGAATGATATGCTTCGCAAGGGTAAATACATTACCATCTGTTGTGGGTACCCCAGTACAATTTGAGGTCAGCTCTTGTTTGGTCTTGGCTTTGTTTGGTCAACAGATACTGACTGAGCATCTTATTAGGGACAGAGCTAAAGTCATGCCTGGCACTTGAACTGCCTGTGGACCGCAGAGATAAAGTTCACATTGAAGAGCCTGGCTCACTGTGCAGTGTGCCCCCTCTATGGGCACAGACAGATCAGCTTGGGTAGAGAAGGGGACAGGGCAGTGGGTGACTGGCCTTCACCATGGGGACATGCAGGTTCTTTGGTGGCTACCTGTTGATTGTGTGTGTGTTTCCCTTGCAGACAGAATGCCTCAACTATATCCGAGTGCTGCAGCCACTCGGCACCACCTCCCTCTATGTGTGTGGGACCAATGCGTTCCAACCCACCTGTGACCACCTGGTAAGGCCCCAACACATCCCTCTTATCACGTGCTCACACACCAGCCTGGCCAGTGATGAAAGGAGAGCCACACTCTCCTGTTCTCTCTGCAAGCTGTATGGACCAAGAACTACACAGTCAGACTTCCTACAGCCCTGTTCCTCCTGACCAGGGTCTGTGTGCTCCAGAGGATAATCTACAGTAGCCATACTTGCAGTGTGGGATAAATTAATTTATTAAGTAGATGGCAAGACAATGTAAAAAAATAATTACCAAGAGATAGAATATCAAAACATTAAATTGGGTGTTTAAAATGCCCCTCAGAAATCAAGGGGGTCTCATTAAGGCAGCCTGTTGGAGCTCCCAATAGACAGAGCCCTGGTCACAGCAAAGGTTCGCTTGGGCGAGGCTTCTAAATAAAAGAACAAATAGGAACAGAGAGACTGTCATCAGATAAGGAGCTTATAAACAGAGGGAGTTGGCAGTCACTTCTGCCCGCCCCCCACTATAGGCACTTTTATATCATGAGATAAATAATAGTAACCTCTTTTGCAAACGATTCACCTTCTAGCTGCTCTCAAGGGCTTAGTGTTCTTGGGTGTTCTTCGTAGTGTTCTTACTCTTGGGTTCTTTGCTGTTCTCTCCCCTATGTCACAGGGTTGAGGGACATCCCATCCCCAGACAAGAGGTTTTGGAGACCCTTTGCGAAAAGCCTGCTTGGGTCTACAAGGGGGAGGTACAGCCCTGCTTCCAGAGATAGCTGCTCTGTGTGCTCAAGCAGCATATGGGAGTTTACAAATACACTGTATATTACAAATCCCTCACCTTTGCCCTTGCCGTGACCAAATATTTGACAAAAAAAAACTTAAGGGGGGAAGGCCTTACCTTAGCTCACACTTTAAGGAATAGATAGCATCCAGAAAAACAGAAGGCAGACAGGGATAAGAAGCAGGGGTGACCCCCCCAGAAACTGACTTCCTCTGATAGGTGTCACTTCTACAACCTCCCCTACCATAGTGCCACCTGGAAACAAATCAATGAGCCCATGGGAGACATTTTACAAATAAACCATAACAAATATGAATGAAACATACTATATGGTTTTCCTCTCTTTGCTGGGCATAGCTCCAAAAATCTCCACTGGATGACAAAACCTTGGCTCTTACTAAACCTTAGTCTGTGTTCTGATGACCGTGAGGCTCGGCATTTGAGGAACAGTAGCTTGTACCATGTGGGTCTGCTGAACATGGGGGAGTGACACCCTGGCAGGACATGGCTAGGCAAGGAGGCAGGAGACTTAGTTCATTGCTCTGCTGCAGTTGGCTGCAGATGACTGGAACCACAGATGGGGGAAGAATCCAAAATGAAAAGCTTCATTCACCTAAACCCTCAATTAGCTGAAATTTAAAACCTGTTCCCAGTTATAGTTCAGCTAGAGGCTAGGCATGCTAGCATGCAAGAGATGTTGGATTTTGATCCCCAGCACCACACATATACTTATATAAACATAGACCATATGCATATCCACCATACATCCAGAACACACACACACACACACACACAGAGTCAGACATACAACCAGACAAAACACAGACTCATTAGACATTCACTTAGGCAGCTAGGTGTGGTGAGGCAAACCAGAAATCCCCAGCACTTTTGGGAGACTTCTGAGTATGAGGTCAGCCTGGGTTACAAGATAAAGCTCAAAAGATTCTCTCCAAAGAAAAAAAATATCAAGAGAGAATTAAGAAACTAAATACAGGTTTACCCTACTGACTGTATTCTCTGATGCAAAAAAGATTAGCATTGTGTGTGTGTGTGTGTGTGTGTGTGTGTGTGTTCTGTATGTATGGTGTATATGCGTGTGGTGGGTGTTCTGGGATGTAAAGGCCCTTGATCCTCAAAGATAGACATCTTAAGTAGAAAACAAGGAAAGCAGACAGAAAAGAAAAGAAAAAAGAAAGGAGGAAAAGAAGAGAGTGGTATAGTAGAGACATTTTCACATTGGCGCCTCCTGACTAAACCCTGATTGGTCTAGTTGGAAGTGTCAGCACTGTTGTTAACACTCCAAAGCAATACCTGGGTATGGGGTAAGGGAATAGAATGCTTGGTTTAAAACTAGACTAGGCAATTCTAAGGGGGGGGGGAAGAAAAGAAAAAGAGAAATCTCCAATCTCCAGCAGAGCCCACCCCTGTGGTGCATTTGTGCACCTGGATCACACTGTACCATGTGCCATTTTTCGCATGTGTATAGCTGTTCGTATTTGTAATTGTATGAGCGTGTGTACACTTGATAAAGTGTGACCTGTGGTTCCCGTAGACCTTTGCAAGAATCTCTTGAGAATGGGGACATCTGGTCAGATGGTACTGGTGCACACCTTTTATCCCAGCATGAGGGAGGCAGAGGCAAGAGAGTTTGGCTTCCGAGTTTGAAGCCAACTTGGACTACACAGAGTTCCAGGACAGCCAAGGCTACACAGAGAAACCCTGACTTGGAAAAAAAAATAAACAAAAATTGGGGACATTTTCCTGCACAACTGAATTCATCGTTGTAGCTGAGAAAGCACAGTGGGTTGTCAATCCCCTCCATCTTTCTCCTCTGTGCCATAGCTCAGAGCAGGGCATAGCCCAGTAGCCTCCAGGCATCCCTATGAGGTTTGGTGACAGATGTATTATCAGCTGGGCCACACTGTCACCCCAGCTCATACTTCCTAACCTGACTGGTAACCTTTATTGCTTTTACTGGACCATTGGGCATTGCAGCCATTCTTACACTGTGAGGCCCTGTGTGTTTACTGGCCTGTGGCTTCCAGCCAGCTGTTTCTGGCAGGGCTGGTAGCTCCTGACTGGTGGACAGCTCTGCTTTTCAACCTCTCCAGTCTGTTAGGTGTACAGTGCCTGCCCCCTTTGAGTTTCCTAACACTCCTGAAGTTCTGGCAGGTTGCCCAGTGAGGTGGCTCATGTCTCTTCTATTTTTTATCCGCTGTACTCTTCTGTAATCGGTCTGTAAGCCTCTTGTATATTCAGAAGTGGAAATACCTTATCATCACTTGTGGGCATATCCCCCAGTTTGTCACGTTTTCCCTGTATGAGAACATTCTGATTCATTTTGTATTAATGTTTGGATGTATCTGTTTTTTCCTTGTATGGGTCCTGTTTCATGTTTTATGTTTGCCACCTTGTCAGAAGCTAGAGTTATCTGAGAAGAGGGAACCAAGGTTGAGAAGATGCTTCCCTCAGATTGGCCTGTAGGCAAGCCTCGAGAGTATTTATTAGTGATTGATATGGGAGGGCCCAGACCACTGCGGGTGTATGAGAAAGCAGGCTGAGCAAGTCACCAGGAGCAAGCAGTATTCCTCCATGGCCTCTGCTGTGTCTTTCCTCCAGTCAGAATTTATTCAATAACAAATTCTCAAGTGTTCATGCTTTCAGTAACATCAATTTGCTGTATAATCCCACCTGCCTTGGTGATCTGGCCGAGGCAAACACCGACTCTTCTATTCCTGTCTTTTGTTTGTTTATTTATTTGTTTGAGACAGGGTTTCTCTATGTAGCCCTGGCTACCCTGGAACTTTCTTTGTAGACCAGGCCGACCTCCAACTCAAGGGATCCACTTGCCTCTGCCTCCCGAGTGCTGGGATTAAAGGTGTGTCCATCCACTCCCTGCTTTTATTTGAATCTTAACTAGTAATGCATATCACACAGCATATGACAACTATAAGTGTATGGCATATGTATGGCTATAGAATAAATACAGGTTAAAGAGGCTGAGGTTTGAGAACTGGGCTCAGAGAGTCTGTGTTGATTTCACATGAAACCAGTGCTGGGAAGGAGCTGCTGCAGTCAAGTGTTTGAGAGCAAAGCCGGAGAGAATGGCTCCAAGTACATACCAGGTGATAGTTTGGTGTGGAGGGTCACATCACAGTGTTAGATGTCCATTGCTTCCTGGGGCCAGATGAGGAAGTTATACCTTCTCCTGGGGTCTGCTTTCCCAGGCATTCTTAATGCATATATGTGCCCTGACATTCTCAACTTCCTCCTGATGAGTTCACAGGGTGGCTCCCTTCTCTGTTCCCAGGAATAAGTTGCTTATCAGTTTGTTTTGGGTGGATGGTGTGGTTTGCAGGTCCATCCTTGTAAATGGAATCTCCTGGGGCAAGGCACAGCCTGGAAACCATTGTTTTATATGATACGATGGGGCTTGGTTTTGCCTTTAGTAATCAGAATGGATCCTAGAGCTGCTGGTAGTGGATGAGCAGAGGTGAGGATTCCATGGTTTTTGTTTGGTTTGTGTTGCCCATTTAGTAGTGTGGTTGAGCAAGCTGAGACTCTGATCCTGCATGTCCCAGGTTCTGTCATACGTTTGAGATGTACTTCAGGCGTCACTACTCCCAGGGCCAGACTCACATGGGTCAGGGCGCATTTGCTCCACACTTTTGGTCTTCATGGTACAAGCACATGTCCTCAGCATCCAAAGGTCAGATGTTTTCTTTTTCTTCCATTGTAGAATTTGACGTCCTTCAAGTTTCTGGGGAAAAATGAAGATGGCAAAGGAAGATGCCCTTTCGACCCTGCCCACAGCTACACATCAGTCATGGTTGGTGAGTCCTGCCTTTGGGGCTCCTGCACTCTCTGAGTTTATGGTGGCTCACCTGGGACATTCAGCTCTTTCCCCAGTCCTGTCTCCCTTGGTTTCATTCTGACACTAGCTCCTTTCACAGAAGGTGAGCGTCCCACTGCACAGGCCCCTCAGTAAGAGCTTCGGAGCTCATCATTCAGGCCCCACTGCAGTATCCCATGCTTCCGTCAGTCATTTTGTACACCACCTAGATGCTCCTGGGGCCGCAGCGCCTCCTGCTGTGGTCTTGCATGTCAGAGGCAAGTGGGTACACACTGTTATATGGGACAGTTCCCCTGGGATCTGACCACCAGCTTCAATCTTCACTATCAGTGTGCAGTAGCCAGGGAACTTTGTGAGACATTCAATACTGTATTTATTATAAAGCAGGCATCGTGTGAGATAGCGCTTCTGCCAGTGGTGCGCAGTAATGTTCGGAGTGTGTTTTAAGTAGGGGAGGCTGGACCATGCTGCCTGGCGGTGTAGTTGCCTCAGCATCTCTTTGGACTTAAAGTGCTTCCTACTTAGGATGGCTTTCCGAGGTGTCGAATGCTGAGGAGTGTCCGTTTCAGCTGTGGGAATTCTCATTGGTGATTAGCTATCCTATTACCCTTTAACCTAGGAAAACTTAATTAAATTTGACGACTGTGGTTGTCCTGATAAAAGAAAAAATGATGATGTAGGAAGCAGAAAGGCAATATCACAGGAGTGAAGGAGGCCTCCTTTCTCCAAGGGATTAATAAGGGTATAAATAGATTATGGTAGCCTGGTGAGGTATGATACCTAGAGGAGGTGGGAGCATGAGCCTTGCTTATAGGCCAGCCTGGGCTAATGTTGAGATCTTATGTTAAACAATTGTCCCCAGCCTCCACCACAGGCAGAAGGACTGATTGGGTTTCCCCTCTCTACCCTCTTTTCACCACTGCAGGGGGAGAGCTCTACTCTGGGACATCGTATAATTTCTTGGGCAGCGAACCCATCATCTCTCGAAACTCCTCCCATAGCCCCCTGAGGACAGAGTATGCCATCCCGTGGCTCAATGGTAAGAAGTGTGTGCTGCTATCCTCATGGGTGTGCCATTTCATTTTTCCTCTGCCTGTCTCCACACCGTCTACCTGACCCCACACCATGGGGAGTGGGGCGGGTGGGGGTGGGGACTGTGGCTCATGTCGGATCCTAGGCAGTAGAAACTCTTTGGAACTGCTCAGGACCCACACTGGAGAAGCTGTCTTGCTCTCTGCTAGCAACATTGTTTTAAATCTGCTTCTGTCATACCCCTACCCTCCATCCCCCCCAAAATCAACTATGGAATCTTTAATGAAGCTCTGATGGGAAGAAAGCAGACATAGGGTTCATGGTGTGGTCGGTTTCTGGTGTGATGTGAAAGGGGGAGCCTCGGGGGTCAGGCCAGGTGTATTTAGATATTATATTACTGAGAGATAAGCATGTCTGCTGTCTGACTTTAGGGTGTAGATGATGGGGGGAGCTACTTGTGGGTCTTTTCTTGGGGATGCCAGCCAGTGAGATCATGGTCTCTTTGAAGCCCCTTGATCTGGAGTCAGACCCTGGGGTCTGAGATATGCAGGAGACAGCCATTTCCTCCTTGGAGTAGGACGT
The DNA here is from genome assembly GCA_001685095.1 of Ellobius talpinus. NCBI lineage: Eukaryota > Metazoa > Chordata > Mammalia > Rodentia > Cricetidae > Ellobius > Ellobius talpinus. The sequence goes on along the minus strand of LOJH01005686.1, from coordinate 5,311 downwards.
CCCAGGACTCGGAGTCTTGGTATCCCTCCCGTGGCTGACATTGGCTGATTTGGCCCTTGTTTAAGTCAGCAGATGCTCCCTGGCTCTGCAGCCCAGCTCAGTGGGAGGCCCCCCTGGCTTCCTCTGCAGCATCATCCGTGCACCTCACTGAAGCGGAGGAGGGAGGCGGGCAGCATCCAGGTCTGGCGTTTACTAGTGTGACATGTGCACCAAATAGATATCCTAGAAGGGACGCCTCCTGTCCCTAAGGCTGCACTGGCCAGCCTGGGACATCATGGGGAGCAGGTAGAGAGGTGGCAAGGTGGCTTTGTATACAGGGACGATCCTGTGATATTGCTCTGCAGAGCCTAGCTTCGTCTTTGCGGATGTGATCCAGAAAAGCCCAGATGGTGCAGAGGGTGACGATGACAAGGTCTACTTCTTTTTCACGGAGGTGTCTGTGGAGTATGAGTTCGTTTTCAAGTTGATGATCCCGCGAGTCGCCAGGGTGTGCAAGGTGAGTGCTTCGCCCTCTCCCCAGGCCCCGTTCCCACCCATAGTCCCAGACAGGTGCTGCTATTCCGAGATTCCTGTCTCTGGGATTGCAGCAATGTCCTTTGGGTGGAAACCCCTTGAGATATGGTTTAATGTACAATCGAGGCGCAGTAGGAGATGGAACAATGACCAGTGATTAAAATGGCAGAGCTGTATGGATGCTTTCTCTCTTAAGACTCCAAGGAAGATTGGGAAGATGGGGTAGTGGTTAAAATTCTTGCCACAGAGGCAAAAGGACCAGAGTTCTGATCTCCAGAATCCATGTAAACGGATTGCAGGTGGACCCCTGTAATGCCATCCTGGAGCAAGTCTGCTAGAGGGACTACCCTCATCAGCAAGCTCTGAGTTTGATTGAGAGGCCTTGTCTCAAAGAATAAAGTGGAAGATTTCTGTTAGCAAGCTCAGGCCTCCAAATGCATCCACACATGAATCCATATGGAGACGCACCACACGTGCATATACATGAAAGGAAAAAAATTGAAGGGGGAGAAGAAAGCATTAATCCTTTCCATGTGTGTGACTAATCACAGGTAATTGAAATTACAGGAGACAAGGCCAGGAAGGGAGCAAGCTGTAGTTCTCTCCAGCCCTGAGTCGTCTGCAGTTCATAACTGCCTCTCAGTCATTGGCTCACTGAAAATGAAAAACATCTAGAACTTTATCTAGAATCAGGCAGGCGGAGGGGACGTGAAAGGGTCTCTCAGTGGTGTGCTCACATGTTCCCCCGAGCTGGTCTGCAGGGTTGGGGTGTGTGATGGGAAGGAGGCCACCCATCACTTGCCCAGCTCTTACATGCTCCTTTGTGAGTCACAGCTCAGAAAGCTGCGGGAGCCAAGTCCAGTAGCACTTGTGTGACACTTGGGTGAACACTTGGGTGACAGATGTGGTTGTTTTGGTTGTCATTGAACGTGTCTCTTTTTGTGTTCTGTGATCCCAGCCCACGTGGCAGTAGTACTGCGCTTATGTCTGCAGCAGACTTGGGCTACCTGGTGGGTGGGGACATATGAACTGGCTGTCTGTGTGGCTGGCCATCTGTGCTGCCCCTACCACGAACCATCTCTGGCATTCCAGGGGGACCAGGGCGGCCTTCGGACTTTGCAAAAGAAGTGGACCTCCTTCCTAAAGGCCAGGCTGATCTGCTCCAGGCCAGATAGTGGCCTGGTCTTCAACGTTCTGCAGGATGTCTTCGTGCTGCGGGCCCCAGGCCTCAAGGAGCCTGTGTTCTATGCGGTCTTCACCCCACAGTTGTAAGTTAGTTCCCTTGGCAGTTGGGGCCTGCCCGCCCTGATGACCTGCTACCCTCCTGACACTCATGGTTTCCCCATCACAGGAACAATGTGGGTCTGTCAGCAGTTTGTGCCTATTCACTGGCCACGGTGGAGGCAGTCTTCTCCCGTGGAAAATACATGCAGAGTGCCACAGTGGAGCAATCTCACACCAAGTGGGTGCGCTACAATGGCCTGGTGCCCACTCCCCGGCCTGGAGCGGTAAGCAGGGTCCCAGCTCCAGGGAGGGCTTATCTTCCCTTTGGGGCTCGGGGCTCGGGGCCTCAAGCGTGAGATAGCAGATTCCCGAGCTTCCTTGCAGCCGGTTGCCTGGCAACAGGAGTCTCTGCACTGGACAGAGTGGCTGCTGGGCCTAGGAGTGAAGAGTGAAGCATGTGAACAGGGCTTACCACATGCTGCCCAAATGAGAGAGTGCCACTGGCCTGGTTTCTTTTGAGAACCTGACATTGCGCAACGACAGGCTCACTCGATTTCCAGATTTCTACAAAGAAACCTCGTTTGTCAGTAGAGCCTAGGCTGTCCCCTGAGGCAGCCTGTCCATTAGACAACAGGCATCATCACATTCTGGCCTTCTAAATATAGTAAATTTAAAGCAAAGGACATTCTAGGGTTACCTGCACATTGTTGCCATGTGGTGAATGGGTGTGTGGGGGTGGGGGTGGCTTTTAGATAGTGCCCTATCTGGCTCTTGAAGCTCTTCCCAGGACCAGCTTATCTGTGGGTGGCCCCCCTGGTTATTCTGGTGGAGGTGCAGTGTTCACTGAAACATGGCTAAGGAGCTGGGACAAAGAAAAAAATTTTCCAGCCCTTTTTCCTTTTGTGCTACTTAGAATTTGGTTCCCCCTCCTCCCTCTCCCTCTCTCTCTCTCTCCCTCTCCCCCGTGTTTGTGTGTGTGCGCGCGTGTGCATGTGCGAGTGCGTGTGTACGTGTTAAACAATATTTAGTATGCTCTCTTCTCACAGGGAAGATATGAAACGAGTGTTTTCATTGACACCTAATTCCTCTGATGATCTAAGACAATTATGTCATGTGGCCGTGACTTAAAACCACTGCTCCTGTCCCCGGGAGGTCACCTCAGCCCCTGTTCCTCTTTGGAGAAGTGTGACTAGCCCTCCAGGGCTGCTGATGCGGCCTCTCTTCTGTGCTCAGTTGGAGCTAAGAGGGCATGTCATCACGCTGCTTTTTCCCACAGTGCATCGACAGTGAGGCTCGGGCAGCCAACTACACCAGCTCTCTGAATCTCCCAGACAAAACACTGCAGTTTGTAAAAGACCACCCCCTGATGGACGACTCGGTGACCCCGATAGACAACAGGCCCAAGCTAATAAAAAAAGGTGTAAACTACACCCAGATAGTGGTAGACAGGACCCAGGCCTTGGATGGGACCTTCTACGACGTCATGTTTATCAGCACAGGTGGGTTCCTTGGTAAGACTGGGAAATTCACTTGATCATTTGTGGGCAGATCTGGTATCTCCAGGCACTCAAGAGGTTTGGGACAGCATGAAGGGATTTCTAAGACATCTCTGCACCTGGGATTCTGAGTTTCAGTGACTGTCAGCAGGCACCTGGGCACTTGTTCACTTGTTGTGTATGCAAGTCCTGACCTGTGGGACAAAGTAGTCCCCGTTGTCATGGAACCAGTGGGATTGCCCTGGTATTTCCTCATTGGTAGTGGGAGACCCTGCCCCTGTCTAGGAGGAGCCAGCCTCCATTCTTCCCTGATTAGCCTTAGGAGGCGCCCAACTCCAGACAAGTCTTCTGCCATGGAGGTGAAGAGCTGGAGCTTAGCAGCTGGCAGCGCCCCAGGGCCCCAGTGCCCAGATGACTTGAGCATTCTGCTTTGCCTGCCTGTCTGGGCCCCTAACCTTGCCTGAAGGGCCAGTGGGTGGAGTGCAACAGCCACCTTACAGCGAATGTGACTCAGGTGTCAGGATGTGACCTTAGTGGTGAAGGTCAGTGGCATCCACCCTGGGACAGGGGTGATGCTTTCTTGTAACTTGAGCTCCTGATTATTTATTTTGCCAAGTGCTGCTCTCCCCTTCTAAAGCAAAGGCATCCTCTTCTGAGCGCCTTGGTGAGGGAATGACTTGAGTATGCAGGAGTGTGAGTGGTCACTAGCCATCAAGGTTGGCATCTCCTCTCATTGCTCTGGCCGAAAGCAACTTAAAGGAAGAGGGTGTGTTTGGTGATAGTCCGTCATTTCGGGAAGTCAGCTGGGAACTTCAGCAGCTAGTCAAATTGCACTGACAGTCAAGAGCACAGAAATGAATGCACCCATGCCGTCTGCTTGCTGGGTTGCCTATGCTTACCTAGCTAGCTTCCCTCACTTACATAGCCCAGGACTACCTGTTGTGGGGGCAGTGCCGTCACAGTGGGTGAGGTCTCCCCATGTCAGTCAACAATCAAGACAGCCCTCCACAGACGTTGCTACAGGCCAGCCTGATCTACGCAGTTTCTCTGCTGAGGCTCTTTCCAGATGATTTGTAGGTTGCAGTAAGGTGACCCTTAAAACAAGCATTTCCTCCTTGCTGACCTGGGTTCCGACCTTGCAGACCGAGGAGCTCTACATAAAGCTGTCATCCTTGGGAAAGAGGTGCACGTTGTTGAGGAGACCCAGCTCTTCCAGGACTATGAGCCGGTCCAGACTCTGCTGCTGTTGTCAAAGAAGGTAATGTGGTCTGGGGCGGACCCGGGTGCTTGTCTTCTCCACAGTGAGGACTGCCTGGGATGGTGTCTCAAGGTTTGGCAGCCTCTGGCCTAGATGAGCTGGCCTTGGGACTCTTCACAGCATTCTTCCATAGGATCTATAGCTTGGGAAGGAGGCGTGGCAGAGCCAAGGAAGTTGAATATACTAAGCCACTAGAGCCGGTAGCTTGCACTTTTGGGTCATCTCAAACCTGGGGAAACATGTCCTTGTGCCTTGAGCCCAAGAGAATGTGGGTTGTGCTGTGGGACATGGTACATGTGCTGATTGGTAACAGCTCACCCCGTGGAGCTCCCAGCATGTCTCTGACAGGCTTGGCAGGCTTGGCAGCCAGAGTCTCAGTCCCAGGTGCCCAGCTTTGTACTCTGGCTTCCATGAGCCATGGAAACACATTGATGGCCAAATCAGCCTGTGGAAGCCACACTATATGTTGCCTAAAGTTTTCATAAATCATAAAATACTATTTTTTAAAATGTATTCTCAAGCAATTAAAAATGTAAACCTCTACTAGTTATGGTAGTGCATGCCTTTAATCCCAGCACTCTGGAGGCAGAGAGGCAGGTGGATTTCTATGAGTTCAAGGCCAGCCTACTTAGTAGGCATAGTGTTTTCCCAGACAGCCAGGGCTGTGAAGAGAGAGAGAGAGAGAGAGAGAGAGAGAGAGAGAGACTGTGAAGAGACATATAAATAAATAAATAATATGTATCATGAAGGGCCTGCTTGCTTGTTAGGGTTTTCTGTCCCGCCCGGTACCCCACAGCCGGCAAGCCCTAAAGAAAATCAC
>LOJH01005685.1:0-15460 GCA_001685095.1 Ellobius talpinus | reverse complement strand
GATGACCCCAAGAGCATTCCAGATCTCTCTCCTGCCAGCTCTGGGGCCCCAGGAAAGTGGCTAAGCCTTGCTGCATGTGGAGCACTTCCTTTCTAGACCTGTCTGCTGGACACGTGAAGGGGGAAGAGGACTTGGCAGGGTCACAGGGACACTCAGGCAAATACAGGGCAGCCAGGAAAGTGGGTGTCATAACGGTAACAGACCCATGGCTTCCCTGAACTCAGAGAGAGTCCCACATTGGCCACCCTGGGAGCAAACAGGCCTGTGGGCCCCCACGCACCAGGAGAGGAGTGTTCCCAGGGACTCTGACCCCATCGATCAGGGTCTCCTCCTCCAGCAGGCGAAAGGTGCCCCATGCTGGTGGATACAGCCTCAGAGACTCTTTGAGGACCTACAGAGGACATGCAAGAAAAGAATGCCGGAGCCCATGAGATCCCCAGGCCAGGAGCAGAGCGCTCTGTCCTCATCCCATTCCCACTGAACACACACCCCATCCCAGGATGGCCCGGATTCCTAGAATATTACCCTTGCTGTCACTCTTGTGACCAAAGGAGAAACTGAGGCCCAAAAGAAGACACAGGGGCAGTACTGCGATCAGAAGGCAGGGCCCCTCTCCTCCCAGAGAATTACTAGGGCAGGGAGCCCTGGACTTGGCTGAATTGGAGGGGCCTGCTGAGCCAGCTCCAAGGGAAAAATCTTTGGAATCAGCCTTGCCTGGAGGTCCAATTTCAGTCCTGGTTGCAAACGGGCCACTTTCTACCACTGGCTGAATACTTGGGGTTGGGAGGACCTCTCTATCCTGCTGCTGAATCCAACGGAGCTTGGGCTCCAAGGAGGACCCTGTTGGCACTAGGCCAACTCCCCACATCTACCCAGAGGCAGTTTGCCCACATTGCACACCTGGGACAGATACTGCAATCTTCCCAGATCCTCGTAGTCCAGGTGCCTCTTGGAACCGACAACTTCATCCACCTCGGCTTGCAGCCTGCCAGGTAAGACAGAGAAATTCGCCTCTGGGAGAGAAACCTCTGGCCTTTAAAGCAACAGGTGGAAAGGAAATCAAAGAGCAGGGCATGGGCTCCCAGCAGCACACACTGCCTGCCCCTCGGGAAAGGCAGCTACATCCAGCCCTGGGTCCTTAAAGATCCACTGCTGTTGTTGCTCAGAAGCAGCCTTAGGAAGGAACATACCCCACACAGCCCTTTACAGAGGATGCCCATCAGAGTGGACTGACAGCAGCTGCAGCCAGAGACACCAGCAAGAACGGTCCAGGGAGGCTGCAGCCTTAGATGGATCTGGACCACTTCACACCCATCAAGACGGCAGTGAAAATAAATAAATAATTTCAAGACTTGAAAACAACAAGTAACGTGGAGCCAAGGACGAGCTGGGAAGGGGGTGTAGCATGGGTGAGGACAAAAGCTGTGTAGCTACCATGGAAAGCAGGGTGGTAGCTCCCCACAAAATTAAAATCAGAATTATCTGTGGTGATTCTACCTCAGGGTATAAACCCACAAGCTCTGGAGGTGGTAACTGAAGATGCAGCTGCATGCCCATAGTCACTGCAGCTAGTGGGCAGCAGACAAGAGACAGAACCTGCCTGGATGGCACCCTGCCCAGAGAAGCCAAGGTCCCTCCACCCCCATGATGGAGCCAGAGCTAGACTTTCAAAAAGAAGGAAGGCAGTTTTAACCTGGGCTCCAACATGCATGAGCCTTAAGGACTCCATGCTGAGTTAACATAACGCAGGCACAGACAGACACATGCTGTCTGATGCTCCTCTTGCTGGACACCTAGACAGGTCAGCACCCTGAAGGCTGGGAAAGCGCAGCTGCTTAATGGGGGCAGAGATTTGAGGTGGGGGCAGAAAAATGCCCTGGAATCAGGTGGTAGCCAGGCTTGCACCACAGTGTCAGTGCTCTTAGTGTCCTTGGACATTGAGTTTAAAAATAGTTCAAATGTGACACATTTTCCCAGGATCTGGGATGGAACCTGGGTATTGTGTATGCTAGGCAAGTGCTCTGCCACTAGCAACCCCCAATCTGCCCCAAAGTGCAGATTTCTAGTATATCTATACGCACATGTATTAATGCATATATATTTGTTTAAAATCCAATAAGTGATTTTTTTATATTCTGTATTGGTGTTTTGCCTGAATGTATGTCTGTATACCACATGCATGCAATGCCTGTGGATGCCAGGAGAGGGTACTGGATCCCTGGAACTAGAGTTGCAAATGGTTCTAAGTCACCATGTGGGTGCTGGAAATCAAACCTGGTTCCTCTGAAAGAGAAGCCAGAGCTCTTAACCACTGAGCCAACTCTCCAGCCCCCAATAAGCTATTTATACTCTCATGCCATCTGTCACTTCTGCCCTTTGTGCTAGGGACCACCAATGCTTATAACAGGTTTGTTCCCCTTCCCAGGAGTTCCTACAGCACCTTGCATGGCCAGGGGCTCTGATCTTGGCTCTGTCTGCTCTCGACACTCTTGAGGGTACCCATCTGCAAAAGAAGCCAGCTAAGATCTGACCAGATCAGGCACTACATCCCACCCTTCCCCCACTACCCTCCTTGGTCATGCCACCTTTAGGGCTGGTGGTCAGCCACAGCTGAGATGCTCTGTGCACGATGGGAGGAATGGGACCACAGTTCTTGTTAGCCTAAAGCTCTTGATCTCTTGGAAAACAAAGACTCAGAACCAACAGTCCCTGGAGGAAATATTGCTGAGCTAGAGCAGTGGGGGGATCGATTGGGGTGGAGGGGCAAGGTGGATCCTAGATGGCTTTTCTGGAGAAGTGTGGACATGTTCTCCAGGAGAAAGCAGAAAGTAAGGCCTGTAAGACAGGAAACAAATATGAAGGTCCTGGGGGAAAGGGAAGCAAAGCCCACTGGAGAGTTCCAGCCATGGCATGTGGGGACAGGGAACCCTTGGAAAGACATCAGAAGAGTCACTTGCCACTTCTGAGGGCAGCCTTCATACCTTGCCACGATCTCTGGCTGGCGAGAGAGCTCCATCACCGTGAATGCCAGGTGGTTGGCAGAAGTCTCATGACCTAAGGAGGAAGGAGAGTCACTGCTCTAGGTGAAGCTATAGGGGTTTCCCACTCCCTGCCTGTGAGCCCAGGTTCTTGGGAGCAGCCCTCCTCCCACAGCTGTGATAAGAGACGGTCCGTCTGTCTGTCTTTGCATTCCCTCTGCTGGCCAGTGGGTTGGTAAGCCTGCCCCATGCCTCCACTCAGATCCTCTAAAAGCCACTCCTTCCATCCTCTGCAGCTGTCCCCATTTCACAGAAAAGAAAGCTAAAGGGATACGCATGGAGATGCACACCTTTAATTCCAGCACTTAAGAGGCAGACGCAAGAGGATCTTTCTGAGTTTGAGGCCAGCTTGGTCTACACAGTGTCTCAAACAAAACTGAAGCTAAGAAGAACTTGAAGTTGGAAGTGTTTGAGCCCAAGTCCCTGCCCTGACCAGGCCTCTGTGTGCCTACCCAGAGCTTTCTGCAACCCCAGAGGCCCCTTCAGTCACAGGGGCTGACAGGAGACCTCCCCAACCAAAGGCCAGTGGTCCTTTCAGGAGAGCTGAGGTCAGGAAAGATGCCATCAAGTCAACAGGGTCAAAACCCTCTAAGGGTGGCTGGTGGGGGGAGGAGCACTGAGTCACATGAATCCATTTGCGAGGGGCAAATAGCTCAGCAAAAGCCACCAGTGATGAGCCAAGCCATCTTACAGTCAGCTGGCACCTGCTCCTAGGGTCTCACCAGGACAGCTCTGGAGTGGCCAGGACAGCCCTGGGCTGCCTGAGCTGTGAGCAGCGAGTGCCCTCTCCTGGGCCCCCTGGCTCCACACAGGCCAAGGCTCAGGATGGGCTGTAAGGACAGGTGGAAGTGTGGGCAGCAGCAGCCATCCCAGCTTGCAGAGCGGAAAATGAAGGTCAGGCTCTCCAGGAGTTCCATACTGGCCCTGGCTCCCAGTGCAGTAAGATCTGCGTTCAGAGGTGGTTTTATTTTGACTTTTCTTTCTTTTCTGTGTGCATGGGGGGGGATATATATTCACAGGGATGCACGTGCATGTGTGTGCAGGTACTGACATGTTCATGGGGGTATTCCTGCATATGTATGTGCATGTATGCAGAGAACAAATGTCAGCCTCAAGAGTCATCCCTTAGGAGCCATCACCTTGTGTTTTAAGACAGGGTCTCTCACTGACTGGAGCTCACTGGAAAGGTTGGGGCCAGTGAGCCCCAAGGATCCGGATCCCCATCTCCACTCCCGGCACAGGGATTTCCATTTTATTCCACTGCTCCCTTTTCATGCTGTAACTACAACTCGGTTCCTGATGCTTGCATGGCAAGCAGTTTCCCAACTGAGCTATCTCCAGTCCTCGGCCTTCGGTTGGGGAGGTCTCCTGCCAGTCCCTATGACGTCATGCTTTTGACCTCACGTGGGCATGGTGCCCTACAGTCCAGCTCTGACATAACCTCTACATGGGCTTCTGCCCCCACCCCTGCCTGCCACATCCCATCCAAGTGGCAGAACATGTCTGTCTACTTCGGCCATGGGACCATGACTTGTCCCTCTTCTGTTCACCTGTGCCCTCCCAGCACCCGGCATTTGTTTATCTTGTACCATCTGTGGGGGTCCCTGCTGCACAGGGCCATGGGATTGTCCACACCACACAGTCTCACTACTATGGAGCAGGGAATCCTCATGGTGGGGGAGACAGCCCTCACCAAATCAACTCGGATAGATACGGCCTCACACATCAGGAGGAGCTGGCAGACATGAGGATGGTTTCCACTTGGGCAATCGCTGAAGGCTTCTGAGAGGAGGAGGTACCTGCCAGATTGCTGGTGGGGGGAGTGAGAAGGGGCTTTCTAGATCAGCAATGACACAATAAGGAGATGAACAAACGAATGAATGTTCTTGGCACACATCGGTACCAAGCTAATGCATCTGAATAAACCTGAAATGAGGGAATCCTAAATTTACAGCCAAGCTCTCCTGAGCCAAAGCAGTCAGCTTCTCAAACAGCCCAGTCAACAGCTAGGTCACCAGGACAGCAAGCAGACAGGCTCCCTTCCCCTGTGACCTGCAGGGAGCTAGGCTCAGATAGCCCCTGAACTCGGTCAGGGTTAAGATACTCAGATCAAAGCTTGGGCCATCCATACCACAAGTTACGCACCCGCTATGAAGAAGGTAACAAAGTTATCCAGCAGGACCTGGTCGTCCTGGGCTCCCTCTTCAGCTGAAAGGCAAGGACACGCTCAGGCCCACGGCAGCCCTGGCTCCCAGGCACCCAACTCATGGAGCACCATTTTCTCTGAAGCCAGAGGCAGGGGTGAGGAGCGTGGATGGTGGGACAGGAGCACTCCCAGCCCACCCAGCCCAGCTCCTTGGTGCCCCAACCCGCACCTTTGAGAATCTGCGTGAGGATGTCAGCAGGCACGTCCTCACCCCTCTTCAGGGCCTCCCGGCGGCGCTGCACCCAATCCTTCCCCACCTGGCGCAGCAGACGGATGCTCTCTCGGATCTCCCGCAGCTGCTTTCTCTTCCCGGGCATGAACTGAAGGAAAGCCCTAGCTCAAGGCGGCCCTTAAGGTCCGCAGTTCCCTCCCCAGCCCCCACCCGGAAATCCATACAGCAATGTGCCAGGGAGAACGTGAGAAAATTCTAGAAAAGACCAAGCAGCCGGGCAGACCAGAACAAGAAGACAGGCTGTGTCCAAAGCATGAGCTTCCCCCTCCTGCACCAAATCCCTAGAAATGATGGGAGGAGAGGCCCTTCCACCTCCATGCAGCGCTGGGAAGAAAGGGCCCCTGAAGGAGGGAGACAGTTAGGGCTGTACTGGGAAGGAGAAGTCAGGGCCAGGCCAGAGGAAAGTGAAGAAGAATCAATGGCTGAAAAGATGGGGTGGCATTTGGGGCTGCAAGCTCAGAGACTGAAGGCCCCCAGGAACAGATTGGCTCAGGAATCACCTTTCCCCTTTCTTCTTCTTCATGTCTGGAATAAGGAAGTGATAGCTGGAGCTACAACAGCCACCTTATGACAATGAAGTGAGGTGCTGAGGACAGTGGAACACAAAGACAGAAGAGTCCAGGAACATCTGACATGGTGAAGTCATCATAGCACCCCAGAATGCCTGCTTTGGGGATCGTTTAACACAAGACAAAAATTAACTCCTGACTTACACTAAGCCACTTTGATTTTGTCTTTCCACTTTAAGGTAAAGCATGCATATCTGGATTCAGAAGTCATTTTGGACATACTGGCACCCAAAACACATTCTGAAAAAGCCACTGAAGGAGGCGCATCGGCACACCCAGAGGCATGACTACCATATGGTCACCACAGAAGAGCAGGCAGTACCTTCGCCAGGGTGTTACGGGATGCACTGATACCCTCCAGCATGACCTTCACTGCCTGGGACAGGGGTTTCTGGGCACCCAGGAGCATGCTGGTCTCCATCCCAAAAGCTGCCTGTGAGGAGAGAAAGCTGAAGTCAAACCTGAAGACACAGGGAAGGGTGCATCCACACAGAGACTGGCACATGCACCTGGAAACCTCGGCCTTGGGCTGGACCACCCACACCTGACAGAGAGCCAAGAAGAGTCTGACCCCACAGGAAGTCCTGAGGCATTAGTGGACCGTTTCTGCCCCACCCCCACCCAATGCTGTTTCTCTCTGAGCTGCAGCCTTCCTCGGGGGTGTGCCCACACTCACAGTGCCCTGTTCACGACTCCATGGCTGCCCTCAGACACGCTTTGTGCTGCCTGATTACCAAGTCTACTGTGACTGGCCCAGCCACACCCCACAGGGGTACAGAGGATAACAAAGATAGGAGGGCCAGCTGAAGTCAGTCCCAATACTCTGGGGGTGTCTTTCTGGAGATGACACCCCAATCTCACACTAGGTCACTTTGAACAACCAAGGAGATAAAACATGAAAACTACCTGGAGCACAGAAGAGGAACAGCTGAGCTACAGAACAAAGAAGAGAGAAGGGGGATTCCCCCCCCATGCCCCAGCCTCGCCCCCTGCTGGCCAGCACCACCCACCTTGGCCAGGATATCAATGGTGGCACAGGTCAGCATGTCCTGCATGGACACCGGAGTCTGCCCGTCGGCCTTGGCTTCTAGAATTTCCACCAGCTGCTCTGCCTTCTCGTTGAACGTCTCCATCAGACTAACCAAGGAGCTGGGAAAGCAGCACAGGAGTCCCCTGGCTGGCCACCCTGTCCCCTGCACTCTGGCCCTGCCAGCCTCCCAAACTAACCCCAGAATGAGATTGGAGTTAGAGCAACTGAGCCCAGCCCTGAGTGGACACTGTGCCTTTGCCTCTCATCTGAATGGTTTCATAGGTCCTCTGCCAATGTGATACCCCCACTCTGACTCCAAAGGGACATGACAGTGCTGAAATTCTGGGGTCCTCTACCATCTAAACAGGCTGTCCTGACTCCCTTCCTGCCCCTCTGTTTTCACTGTCTGCTCCCCTTACCTGCCTGTGCCAGGATACCATTTGAAGTCTTTGGTTTTCCCATTTCACTCCTGTCCCTGAGCAGGCACAGGACCTAAGTCTATATGGAAATGAGACCCCAGAATGCCATTTGCAACTCAGCTCCCAAAGGCACTGCATTCTCTGCCCTGGCACATGCTCCAGGCACAGCCTCTAGAAAGGTTTATGGAAGGTAAAACCCCAAACTCAAAAACAACAGCCATGGGAGGCAGGAAGGGAGTGGCTCATTTTCCATTACATACTTTTTACCAAGAGAAAATGTTTACAGTTAAAAGTGTTCAATAGTAAGCTGAGAAAAGGGTAATTTTGTCCTATCCCTTTAAGATTTATATATTTTTATTTTATGTGTATGGGTGTTCTGCCTGCATGTATATAAGTGTGCCACACACATGCCAGGTGCCAACTGAAGTCAACAGAGGACATCAGATCCCCTTGAAACTGGAGTTAGCTGTGAGCCATCATATGGGTGCTGGTACTTGAGTGTGCACATGCACAGGGACACACATGAGGAGGTCAGGGGATAACCAGGTCCTCTGCAAGAGCATCAAATGCTCTTAACCACTGAGTCACCGCTCTAGCCCCCTCTTTGTCCTATATTCTTAATCTGGAAATTTGGAATTATTTCTAAATAGGAAACTTTTTAAATATTAGCAAGGAAGTATGAAAGAGAAACAAAAAGAACATTTTCTTGATTAGGAAAAAAATCTTCTCTGGGGCCTCACCTGCTTGCTGTGACTCTCCCCTGGCTGCTGCCAGCTAAGCATCTTATTCTAGCCAGACTTCCTTGGAAGCACCTCTTGGCGCCCTTCCTTGCCAGACTCAAAATCTTGGAAGCAACTGTCACTCTTAGGGGAGGTAAAAACTCCACCCCTAGGGAACGGAGGGGCAGACTCTGTCCCCTAATGACGTCTGTGTGCAAAAGCAGCCTCCTGCAAAGAACAACACTCCAACTTGCTATTACGCACAAGTCCCTCCACCGTCCTTCCTCCTGTAGGCACCTGGACACATAACCAGCTTCCAGAGGGTCATTAGGATAGTCTCTCTCAGGCACCGATACATGCACCCTAATGCCTTGATTTCTCTTCATCTGCTCACACGGTCTGTGGGAATGCACTGAATGACCATTCTCTTTCTTTTTAGCCATCAGCCTGGTGAACTATGTGGGCAGTGTGTGGCTGGCCAACGCTACGCTCTGGCCATCACTGGAAGCAGAGCCAGCTGCTGCAGTGCAGCTCCAGCGCTGTGGTCTTTCGTTCTCAGCACCTATTTATTGACTGTGTGTATATGCATGTGCACAGCATACATGTGCATTGGTGCACATAGAGAGGTAAGAAGACAACCTGGGGGAACTGGTTCTCTCCTTCCACCAATTGGATCCCAGGAATCAGACTCAAGTTGCCAGGCTTGGCAAGCAAGTGCCTTTACTCATTGAGCCATCTTGCTAGCCCCAACACTCGTCTTTCTGGGAGAAAAACAAAACAAAACAAAAACCTACACCAAGGTTTTCTAGTAAAAGTAAAATCCAGGAAGCAGAAAGTGTAAGCGTATTCTCACAGTTTTGTTTAAAGTATGCAGTGACGTTCTCTGGGGATAACGGCTGGAGACTGAGCCACCCGCGGCTCCTATATTTCCTTCATTGGTGAGTTAGGACTTAACCAGCCTCTCAGTGGTCCATAGTCTCTTCCCTACAACTTAATAATTAGGTGTTTACAAAGAAAATAGTTCTCTCTAAGATGGCATCTTAACATCTGGTGAGAGCTCCCCAAAAATGCAAATGAACATCTTGCCACCGAACTGTCACCTTAGAGCGCCAAGATGGCATACTTGGTGCTGTGTGTGTCTCAGAACAGTGGCTTTTTTGTTCACGGGTATGGAGTGAATGCACAGTGTATGTGCACAGGCATATGGGTGTGTGGGTGTGCCCATGCACACCTGTGTGAGTGTGTGTGGAGTCCTGAGGCTAGCATGGGGTGTCTTTCCCTACTGTCTGCACCTTCTGTGTGGATGCAGGGTCTCTTACTGAATCCACAGTTCACCGTTTGAGCTAGTCTAGCTAGCTAACTTGATCTGTGAATTTTCTGCCTCCATCTCCCAGGTACTGAGATTACAGGTGAGCCTCCACCCCCACCCAGATTGGGGGGCCTAAATTATGGTCTTCATGCTTGCATGGCAAGAACTTTACCTGCTAATCTATTCCCCAGCCCCCAGAGATGCCTTTCAGTGCCTTGAGAAGCACGGAATGAAATGAAGTAGTAGTCAGAAATGGGTCTTCTTTGCTGCAGGAGTCAAGAAGACTGTCCTGCAGCTTTCCTTTTTTAGCATTTATTGTGGAAGAAGCAACTTGCAGGAATTGGTTCTCTCCTTCTAAAAAAATGTGTCCAGGAATTGAACTTAAGCTTGGTGGCAAGTGTCTCCACTGTCTGAGCCAGCCCATTGGCCCAATCCTAATATCATGACCCTGTGGTTAGAGCTGTCTGGTTTGGAATCTATGTTCCCCTCATAACTGGGGCAGGGACCATGGCACTCAGCTGGCTTGTGCAGCTGACTCTCTGTCTCCACTGCCACTCCTTTGCATCCTCACTTTGGCAGCTTTCCAGTAAGGTCCAGACTTGGCCAATTCCTTTGATCTCTCATGGGCATTCTTGGAGAGTTTGTGGGGTACCTTGTGCTGCATGGGCACACAAGTTATGGACAGGGATTTCTCCTATTTCTGGGACTCATGATCTCATGAGAGTAATTGGTGAGGGAGATAGTACTGCCTGGGTGTGGCAGGAGCCCTGGTAAGGGTATGAGCTCAGCCTTGGGGAGGGATACCTCAGCTGGGTATCAAACAGGCAACAGGAATTCCCTAGAGGAAGTACACTGAGACAGTATAAACAAGAACATGGTAGCTCCAAGGTGGTGGGAGCAAGAAGCTAGCAAAGCTGGGGCAGACTAGGGGTGAGGGGCTGACCTCCATCTTTCAGTTAACAAGTGACTCACTAAGGCTACCAGGCAGCAGGCTGGGACAGGTCTGAGTTTTGTTGACATCTGTCCCACTCAGTGAGGAGGATGCATTGAAGGAAGGAGATGGGAGTCAGGGAGGTCACAGGAGAGGCTACAGAGATGGCGCAGGAGGGAATGTTTACACAGACCCCACAGATTATTCATCCAATACTCTAGAATTTAGAGGGACCTTACGGCCAGACACCTTGATGGGCCCCTCAGCTTACTCCTAAACAAAGTTAACATGGTCATCTATGGGGCAGACCAGCAGCATGTACCCTGGGATGTGACTGTCACTCTGTTGCTACAAGAAGACAGACTCAAGTCTCATCATGAGATAACAAGCAAGCCCAGGCAGCAGGATACTGTGCACAGCTGACACTCAGGAAGCAGAGGCAGGCAGATCATTTGTGAGTTTGAGGCCATCCTGGTCTGCACAGTGAGTCCCATGACAGCCAAAAATACATAGCAAGACCCTATCTTTTAAAAAAAAAACCCAAAAAAACAAAACAAGAAAAGGAAATCACATAAACCTATACACATATCATAGAATTAATAACAAATACAGATGTATGCATATATCTGTATAGGCAAGTATCTGTAGAAAACAATTAATGTATAAATATATATATATGAATGCACTTTTCTTGTTTGAGACAGGGTCTCAACATGTAGCCCAGGCTAACCTAGAATTTGCAGTCTTCCTGTCTCTTCTCCTGGGTGCTGGAGTTACAGGCAGGTACCACCATGCTCAGACTAATAAACATGTATATTCATGTATACACAAATACAGACAACGAAACTACAAATCAAATCATGGCTCTAACAACAAGTCAATATGAGTAAAAAGTATTTTTTTATAAATTTGAAAGAATTTTTTTATAAATTTGAAATTATATCAAAGTAAAACTTTACCTCTCTCAGAATGTTGGACACACACTCAGCATGCTACGGCATGACTACAAACGATATTTATGCCCAAGGGAAACAAAGGCACATGCCCACACAAAGCCTGTGTTGATGTGTCCTGGTGTCACTGAATAAACATGCCGCAGCCATGCGGTGGAGCACTATTCAACAGTCAAAACAACATGAATAAACAACATGCTGCAGCCATGCGGTGGAGCACTATTCAACAGTCAAAACAACATGAATAAACAACATGCCGCAGCCATGCGGTGGAGCACTATTCAACAGTCAAAGGAACTACACATTAGTACAAGTTGTCAACCTCATTCTCAGTGAGAGGGAACAGACATGAAGGAGCACACACTGGGATGATCCATGTATGTGATAGGTCGAGAATCCAGACATGGTTAGTGGTGCTAAGAATTAAGGAGTGATGGTGGCACTAAAAATTATTGAATGGTATATTTCAGTATATGGAATGTGATGCGCAACTCTATAAAAGAGCTATTTTCAAAAACTATCATCAAGAATTTTATTAAAAGTTGAATAAAATAAGAAACCCAGAGTCTGGGTGGGTTGGTTTTGACTAGCAGGGACTCCACCCTTGTCGCACCTCTGGCCATTGGGGTCATGCAGCCCTTGTTCCCCAGCTAGACATATGGGGGCCTCTCTCAGCTATCCCTTCTCACCTCCGATGTCCCCAAACATCTCTTCAGCTGGGTGAAGCTCCTAAATGAGGCCTCCCCAACTAAGAGCCCTCTCCAGTCAGCACTACCCCAGCCAAGCAGGGCCCATCCCAGCATGCTCACCTGCGGCTGAAGGCCAAGTCCATGACTCTTCTCTGCTTGTACCAGCGCCCATAGTCACATTCAGACACCAAGCCCTGGCCAAACAGTCTGCAAGAGACAGGAATTGGGTGCCAGAAGGAAGGTGGGCACAGGATCACCTGTGAGGTGATGGCTGCCTCACACTATGGATGGAGCCAGTTCACGGATGTCAATGTGGGTGAGGTAATCCATTTAGCACAATGAAAAGGAAGTGTGATGTGTGTTTCAAAACATCATGGACAAAGCTGCCATTTTTACAGATCAATCTAAATAAATAAATGAGCAAAGTGACCCTGTGTCCCAGCATCAATAAACTCCCATGCTACTGTCTGCCCCCAGAGGGAAAAAAGGCATTAACGTTAATGACAAGAGCGGGCGGCCATGCACAGGGTAGCCATCATGTGTGTCGCTCCCACGTGCGCCCTCCTTCCCAGGGTCCTTACCTCTCCCCAAACACAGTCTGAATCGCCCGGTACATCTTGGAGTCCTTGTTGTACTTGGTGGACATCAGGAACTTCTAAATACCCCAAACAACACAGTCCATGAGGGGACGCCCACAACGGCATGCTGACATCAGCTCTGCCCCAGTCCCAAAGGGACTACGACAAATACATGGCCTAGGGGTCCAGAGATGCTGGGACTTGTGCTGTGACCACACAGCTGGAGTGGGCAATGTGAAAGAGGCCCACACTGTGTGAAGCCTTTGACATACAGGAGAGACCCTCAGTCTCTGTCATCAGCCCCAAGCCAGCCTTAAAGGAAGAAGGACTTTCTGGGGAAAGGGAAAAATTGTCTCTCAAGAGCTATGTGACATCAATATTGATGTTACCCAACAGCCACAGGGGCAGTGGGGCCCAGTGAAAATGGCTTGGGCTGGGCTCAGCATCCTGCTCCATATTTGCTAACGCCACCATCCTGGATGAGTTGGTCCTGTCTGAGGATGATGGTGAAAGTGCCTGCCTGGTCCAGGTTGTAGTGGGGAGTAAGTTAGCTCTGTAGCAAAAGAGCTGAAAACGGTGCCTGGTACACAGCAAGCACTCAGTAAATGCCAAGGACACACCAACATCCTGCAGCTCACTTCCTACTCCACCGACCCTCAGATACACAAGCTGTTTTATGCTCATCTTATGCACAGATGGAAAAACAGAGATTTGAAACTTGCACACGGGACTTGGGATGCCGCTGAGTTAGAGTGCTTGCCCAGTGAGCACAAAGCCTGGGATCTGCAGTACCCAGGGAATGGTGGTGGACACCTGTAATGCCAGCTCATGAGGTGGAGGCAGGACGGTCAGCAGTTCAAGATCATCCTTGGCTACATAGTGAGTTTGAAGCCAGCCTGGACTATGTTATGTTAGACTCTGTGTCAAAAACAAAACAACAAAAGCTGAAGCAAGGTAATGTTTGGGTGAGTACAGGACTTGAACCAGGCAATCTGCATGCAGCCAGGTGAATGGAGAGAACTCTGGGTTCTAAGGCATACCCCAGCTGTGATGTGTGAAGTGGGGCAGGCAGTGGAGTCCACAGGGCCCAGTCAGAGACTAAGTTTCCGGGGCTACTAGCTTCTGTGGACTCCGTCCCGGGGTCTCACACCAAGCTTTCAGCTGGCAGGAATCCCCAGACTTTGTACCATGAGAGACGTCAGAGTCTCTCACCCAACCCAGAGACCTCAGTCCCACCCACACACACTTCGATTCATAATTCAAGCTCTGTCATCACTCACCTGGCCAAGACCATGCCAGCAAATGTCACCTTCCTACTCTTCTCAAAGGTCCCCCACATCTGTGTGCCCCTCCTCCACTAGAGTCCCCTCCATGGAGATGCCACACCCAGGATCTCCCACAGCCTGCTGTCCCAGAGGCTGAGGATCCATGACTGACTCCTGAGCTGAGCTTTGGGGGTGGGAGACATACACAGGGAAACCCCCACACCTTACCTCTTTCTCTGGTCACCTCTACTAATGTCACAGGTGAGGCAGTAACAGCTAGGGACTTACTCCTGCAAATAACCAGAAAACTTGGCAAAAGGAAATGTATAAAGTGCATATTTTCCGATGCTTGGACAAGCAATGCGGGATTGTGGAGCAGAAGTACAGAAAAGTAAGGCAAGGAAGGGCATGGTGACCAAGGGCCGTCCTAGCTCTCCACCCAGCCAATTCCAGGACAAAGGCACCAAAGGAGCCCCAGATACAGCCCAGCAGCATGCTAAGTGGCACAGTCAGAGGTTAGGCTCCAGGCAGGCCACAGGAGGCTGGCAGTTTTAGGCCAGCACTCTAAAGGGGAGCTATGTGTAGAAAGAGCCCCTGAGGGCTGCATGCTGCTTCATGAACATGCGTGTGCGCACACACGGTAACACTGTGAAACCTGAGGTGACAGAATGAATGGGTGGCCATCGGCTTTGAGGGTCTCTGGGCTCACACACACAACAGGTAGCCGAGTTTGCATGGCCCAGAGCACACCAACCTCAGACACAAAGCCTTCAGGAGAGGCCACAGTGGCTCTTCCCTCACAGAGGGGCTGGCTCAGCCCAGAGTCAGGTCTGTTCTAGCCTTCACTACAGACCTTCAGTCAAGGCTGGAATGGACCAGACTCGTCTGCAAGGATGGAGTCTAGCATCCTGTAACAAAGCGAAACAACGACTAAAAAAGAATTTTTTTTTTGAGACAGGGTCTCACTCTTTACCTCAGCTGACCTGGTGCTCATGATGTAGGCCAGGCTGGCCTTGAACTCACACAGACCCCCTGGCTCTTTCTCCAGAGTGCTGGGATTAGAGGAGTGCACCACCACACCAGAGAAATTCGTATTTTTAAGTAATTTTAACTTTGTTCTTGATGCCATGGTTGTCCAATCTGTCTCCTGATGTGTCCATGAAGTTCTAGTTTCAGGCTTGGGTTGAGCTCAGTGGTGGCACCCTTGTAGGACCCAGGCCTTGGGCTTTATTCCTAGCATTACCAAAGCAATACAAAACAAAACCCAATAACACTGGGCTGGAGAGATGGCTCAGAGGTTAAGAGCGCTTACTGTTCTCACCAAGGACCTGAGTTCAATTCCCAGCACCTGAGTCAGGTAGCTCACAATTATCTTTAACTCCAGTTCCAGCGGATACAAGCCCTTTTCTGGATTCTATAGGCATCTGCACTCACATGTACATACCATATACAGATGCATAAATATACACAGTTAAAAACAAATCTTAAACACACACACACACACACACACACACACACACAC
>LOJH01005684.1:11005-33710 GCA_001685095.1 Ellobius talpinus | reverse complement strand
AAAGGCCAAGGCAGTTTCTTTATTAACCAATAAAAGTAACACATTGACAGATGACCCTCCTACACCAATGATGACCAAAAGAAACCCAGGGAGGAAATTGCTTATTTGCCTTACACTTACACTTCACAATCTATCATTGAAGGAAGTCAGGACAGGAACTTAAACCAGGCAAGAACCTAGAGGCAGGAGCTGATGCAGAGGCCATGGAGGGGGTGTTGCTTGCTCCCTTGCTCCACATGGCTTGTTCAGCAGCCTGTTCCTTACAGAACCAGAACCACTGGCCCAAGAATGGCACCACCCACAACAATGAACCTTTCTACATCAATTACTAATTAAGAAAATGCCAGACAGACTAGCCTACAACACCATCTTATTGAGGCAGTTTCTTAATTGAGGTTAGCTCCTCTCAGATGACTTTAGAATGTGTCAATCTGGCATAAAAACTATCCAGCAAACACCAATAAGACAAGGAGCATAATTCCAACACAGAAAGAAATTTGAGTAGATATATAAATGAGCAGTAAGTATATTAAAATAGTCTTCACTCCACTAAATATTGTAGAAATATTGATAAGTACTACAGCAAGATACTACTTCACACCATTGCCATGCGATTACTTTCAGTCACAATGAGATATCATCCACACCATTGCCATGTGACTACCTTCTGGGAATATTGGAAGGGGAATTAGAAATAAGGATTCAAAATGACATTTTCATTCCTGAATTTATAACAGTACTATTCAGAGTACCTACAATGTGGAGGCAGCCCTCTCCTCTATCCATAAAGGAAATGTGGCAGACATGTGCAACAGAGTGTCATTCAGTGTAATTAATGCTGTACCAGTTGTGATACTTGAGGATGTAAGTTTAAAATGCTAGTCACTTAACAATAATCGCTGTGTGGTTTTGCTCACATGAAGTACTCAGAATTGTCTAAATCATGGAGACAGAGATGGACATTAGAAGAATGATCTCCAGGAGCTAGGGAGAAGATGAGACAAGGACCATGTTTTTGGCTGTGGAACTTAGTGCTGTGAGATGAAAGAACTCCAGAGTTGGATGTGGAGTGTGATTGTATAATGACATCAACTCTGTCAGCTGAAAGGAACTATACCCTTAAGAGATGAGATAATAAATTTTAAGCAATGTCTGTCTAAATACAGGCTTTTTCTTTTTGGATACCAACCAGCTCCCAAATCATGACACGGAGATTTCTTATTAGTTATGAATGCTTGACCTAGCTTAACCTCATTTCTAGCTAGCTCTTTTAACTTATTTTAACCTGTTTCTCTTTATCTATCTTTTGCCTCAGGGCTTTTTACTTTTTTTTCCTTCTGTATATCTTACTTTCATTGCTTCTCATGTCTGGCTGTTGGCTGCCAGGCTTCTTGTACCAGGCATCTCTTTTTCTTTCTCCTTCTCTTATTCCTTTTAGAGCATAGATTCTACATCCTATTTATTCTTTCTACTTGCCAGCCCCACCTATCCTTTTCCTGCCTAGTTATAGGCCATTAGGCTTTTCATTAGACCAATCAGGTGTTGTAGGCAGGCAAGATTAAACAGCAACACATCTTTTCCTAATTCCTAATAAATGCAGCATAAAGAAATGTAACATACCCTTGCATTGTTAAACAAATTTAATAGAAAAAATGTAATATACCTTCACACAGTTTAAGTAATATAAAGCAATAGTCCATAGGACAAAGAAATGTAATACATCTTTACATAGTTGAAATAATATTCCACAACAGACAATACAAATTATTGAATCATCTGATGTTAAATAGTGAAAAGTACTATTTCTAATTCATTGTTCATTACTATTTATAATCCAAATTCATGCACAAAGAGTCACTTTTAACAACTTTCAAGAAAGTAAGCATCAAAGGGTAGACAGAGATGAACAACTGTTCTGCTTCTCAGTGGAGTTACTTTGAGAGGACTCTTATTTTATTCAAAGTTATTTTGCTTTAGCATAAATTTCTATCAAAATACTTCTTTGAAAATAGTTTCAAAACTCATGTAAAAATTATTTGAGGTTTAAGGAGGAGGTTCAGTGGATAAAAACACTTGCTATACAAAAATGAAGACTCCTAGACTCTGTGTGTAAGTTGGGTGTACTGTTCAAGCATCTGGAATTCCAGAATTCCTTAACACAGAAAGACAAGAGGAGACAACAGACTTCTCAGAGGTGAACAGGCCAGTTAGTCTGGTGTATGTAACAGTGAGAAAACAGAAGAGGCCCTGACTCAAAGTAGTAACTGGAGATCTATACTTGAGGTTTTCCTCTGACCTCCACATGTGTGTGGTGGCCTACATTCATGAACAAGAATGAGACCCCAAATGCAGGCATACACACACCCCTACACCCCCACACACCCTTAAGAAGAAATTATCAAACTACTTTATCAGAACATTTCTGCTTACCTTGGAGGTGGATTATGGACTCAGAGGAGCATGGAACCATTTAGAGCTGAATAATAACTAAAAGGAACCAAGTTGGAAACAACATATTTTGATACAAAATATGATTTAGATTTAACTTCCCACTCTCCATAAATTCTCACAATGATTTTTCAGTTCCATAGTCATTACAATAACAACATAGTTCTCAAGAGATGTTTTGAATGGCATTTTAGTTGGCTCTGTCTATCACTGTTTTTGTTTTGTTTCGCTTTGAGACAGGGTGTCATGTGGCACAGGCTGGCATGAAGCTCATTTGTAGCCGATGATGACCTTGAATTTCTGATCCCTCTGCCTTTACCTTCCAAGTGCTACAATTACAGGTGTGCATCATCACACATCCTTTACATGGATCTGAAGGGTCAAGCCCAGGGTTTCTGCATGTTAGGCAACCACTCCACCAGCTGACCTATGTCCCTAGCCTCATCATTGATTTTTGATGGCCTGTTTTTCTTGTTTTAGAGTTCTATTTGATACTATTAAGAATTCTTACATACATGTATGTCATATTGATATACTTTATAATTATCATTTACATTTATAAATTGTATAATTATAAACTTCTCTCTCTAAGTGAAATATCCCTTTGAACTGGTAAGTCAGTAGAGTGAAGAGAAGGTAGCATTTTCTCCCTTCTCTCTGTCTCTGTCTCTCCTTCATTCTATCATGCCACATCATCACATGGATGTGTAAGCACTGCAGTTTTTACTAATGATCACTCTCACCAGATTCTTTTTTAGTTATAAAACCTTCTGTGTTAGCCACATTGTCATTATTGCCATCTGTCATTTAGAGGACATCATCCATGCCTTTAAAACTGTACCAGATGACTTCTGCCATTTTGTTATATTAAGAAAATCTGTTTTAAAGCTTGTAGAAAGCTATCTTAAAAACACACAAATTACACACAGACACACACACACACACACACACATACTCACACACCCCATTGAATTATCATATGCAGCCTTTGTGCTCAGGATAAAGATTAAGGGTTGGCATAATGAAAACACACTGAAATATAAAGTAAATGTGTGGGGAAAAAATTGAACCTATGAGGGGAAAAAATCTGGGATTGAGATCCTTTGACTATTCAAAGGGCTACAGAAAATATCTAGACTTCAATACTGAGGTAGCAATTTTGGGAAACAGAAGAATTGCTAAATCCAGAGAAGCAGAGTCCCCTACCCAGTACTGCCAGTCCCCAACATAAAAGCATTGTGATGCTTTTGACCAGATGAAGTTGTCAAAAGAACTGATACTCAAATTGTTGGGTTTTCCAATATTCTTTCCTTTATTTGGGAATGAGGGAAAATAATTTTTATGAAAGTTTTACACATATTTAAAAAAAAGTGAGTCTGTTTGTGATAGTGCACACCTTTATTTAGTCCAGCACTTGGAAAACAAAGGCAAGAGGATCTCTTGATGAGTTTGAGGCCAGACTCATTTACACAGTGACTTCAGGGCACCCATGACTATGTAGAGATGTAGAGAGATCCTGTCGAGAGACGGGGGGCGGGGGAGAAATGTTGGCATCATTCCAGAGGATTTCCATGTGCTCCACTCCACTTCTCTCACCATTACCATAATACAAAGTGACAGTGTTCATTTATTACAAGTAACTGACCAGTGCCAACTCAATTACTAGACTGGAGGACACTTCACATGCACCTCCTTACATATGCCTAGCAGTCTTTCTGAAGGGTCCACATACTGTGTAGTCAGTAAGTCTTCTGTGGCCTTGCTAGCTGAGACATTCCTTATGGCTTTCTCTCTCTCTCTCTCTCTCTCTCTCTCTCTCTCTCTCTCTTTCTAGCATAAGCTTTACAAAGTGCTGGGGAAATATTCTATAAAACATTCCTCAGTGTAACTTGTTTTTGCATTTTCTTGTTTGTTTTTTATTTGCTATTTCCCATGGTGTTCAGAGCCTCAGGCCTGTGCATGGTAGGCGTGTGCTCTAACACTGGGCTGAGTGCCAACCTCTCTTACTTGGGATTTGTGTATTTGGTTTCCTGATACCTGCACATCACTTATTTAACTACTAGTTTCATTGCTGTGTATTGAGTTGCCCATTATTGTTGATAGGGAGAAGATCAACTTTGAATAAATGTTGTGTGCTCAGTCTCTGCTATGAGCCTTTTACTTACAAGGCAGTTCATTTTCATCTACGTGTAGAGCCATGCTTCAGCTGCCTGCCTTTACTGCAACACCTCTTGTGTCATGGCCTTTATAGTATTTCTTAGTACTGCCCCTGATTCCATTTCTGTGGAGATTTTTTTCTTCTCAGAGTGATTGCTAAGGCAGTTTCATACAATAACAGCTGATATGTTTATTGTTTGACAAATATCCTGTTGCCCACATTACATGTGTCAGATCTGGTTTTCACAATAAGGACATTAATGGAGGCAGACTCAGTTCCAGGATGAGTTGCCACATATGTTCCTCCATCCAGGAGGAGTCAGTGCACCTGGCCCTCACATCAGGAAGAGCAGCTGCACATGGCTCTTTAGGTAGCTGGAGGCATCCAAATTGAAAGCATTTCCTGCCTCTAGGGAACCCTAGAAATGTACTTACATGTCTCTTTCCAACCTTATTTGTTACATGGGAAAATAAAAACCTCCCACTAACACTCCAACAATGGCTGCTTTTTTCTGGTGTTGTGTTTATATAAAATGGGGAAAGGAAGGAAGAAAAGCTTGGAACCACAGAAGCCAAGGAGGAGTACAACCAACTCTACATTTTCATTCTATCTCTTGCTGGTACACATTTTAATTTAAAAAATTGTACCATTCAAAAGTTCCATGATAAAATAACATCAAATATTACAGGAAACAGAAATGGAGGTGTAGCTCAGTGGTAGAGCTCCCACTTAGCTAGAAACAACCAAACCCAGTCTCAGAAGCTCTGTCACACCTCTGCCCTCTCATTCTACCCAGAGCCATGTGGCACCTCATGCTAATTTTGGGACAGTGTGAGCAGTTACCTCCTCCCCAGTACTCCTAGGCCTTTACAGCTTACTGAAATAATCCAAATGAGCTTTGGCTCCCAAGAATCTTGTCTTAATCACATAGTTTTGACACATAATATAATGGTCACAGGTTCTGGGGATTAGGAAGCAAATAAAAAGGAGGAGACTACTTCTCCACCTCCCATAGCTGTGGTCACCCTGTCTCTTGTCAGGCTGAATCTCATTCATTCCCTCTGTATTGTCACTGCCAAAAGTACACTAGGTCACATGACCTTTTGGGAGAGGAACAAAGGTCAAGTGTCTGCTGGAGGTTTAGTAAGGGTATGTGCAGAAGTTTCATGTCTTAATCTTTGTCCATTAACTTTAACTAATTTAGGAAAAAGTGTCTTTGCAGTTGTTATTAAACTAAGGATCTAAAAACGGAGACTATTTTTTCTTGGATCATTTCACTGAGCCCAACTGTTGCCCTTGTCTCTTTATGAGAGGTTCAGGATACTGAGTACAAAACGAGGAGGAAGAGGTCATTGGGTCCCTGAAGTATATACTGGAAGGTTGAGGCTACAGACTAAGGAATGCCAGCAGCCTCCAGAAGCTTAAGGAAGCTGGATATTCCCCACTCCCATAGCCTCTGGGAGAGTGCACCCTGTTTTTAACCTAGTGACTCAGATCATACACTCTTAACTCCAGATCTGCATAAGCAACAATTTCATTATTTGCTACTATCATATTACAGTAATTAGTTCCATCAGCCAGCAACAATACACATTCTGTCCTTATCATGAAAAGATCTTATCATGAAAAGAACATTGATAGTGAATGACCTGCCCGTAGTCATGCGTTTAGTCATTGGCAAGAGGCAGGTTTCCCCAAACCCAGGGTGCTACATTGCCTCTGCAGCTCTGCTTGTAGCAAGCAAGTTAGAGGATAAGTCATCATATGACCTGTGGGTTTGGAGAACACTGGAAAGGATCAGGATGTCATCAAGGTGGAGATGAAGATGAGCAAAAGCTTGCTGAAGGGCTGCAGAAGGCATGAAAGGAAAGCTCAGCTCTGTGGAGGTGGACACCTAGCTACTAGAGAAGCAGAAAAGTAGATGCGAGTGGTAATCTCTGAGAAGGGAGCCCATGGGGAGATGGCTAAACAGGAACTGGAAGGAAGGGCTGGGCATGCAGCACACTCTGTTGGTATCTGGGAGGCTGTGGGTTTGCTCCTCAGTACTGGAGAGGGGGTGGCTAGAAATGAGGGAGGAATAAAGAAAAAAAAGGAAGGAAAATAAAGTTTCACTCCAAAAGTCCAACTAGCTATATATTTGTGATTTGTGTGATTTTTTGTATGTGTATTATATTTTTATGTGACTCTACTTTAAACATGCCTCAGGAAAACTTAATCTAAAAATGTTGATAACCCTCTATGACTTCAGACAGTGTAGACGCGAGATGGTGGCAAACTTGAAACACTCTGTAACAAACAGAAATAAATAAATGAACATACATACACATACACACACACACACACACACACACCACAAAAGCTGCTCTGTCCGATGCCAAAACACAAAACATGCTATGGAAGAACTCTTTTTGAGTTCCAGGAGAAAGTTTGTTTTGTAAATATCCAGCATATTTCTTTATGTTTAAACTTTTCCCTTTGCGTGATAGCCTAGGATTTATTTTTCTAACTCAAGTGTTTCTTTCTTTTCTTTTTAATCACCCATCTCAAGATGTTCACAAATATCTTGTGAATGTGTTCTTTAATTTCAAAAAGTACTGATGTCTGATTTGTAAGGTAGTAATTTGCAAGTTCACAGTTTATTCCTATTTTTAAACCTTAATATGAAACTTTATTGTTTTTCGAGCTTCTTTTGCCCCTTGGAGCTCAGTTTGCATTTTAAAATCCTGAAAGGTGCAGATTGAAGTTGAATCTTGATATTGTTGCTCCTGTTGGCTGCCCAACCTCTTGTTCCACTTTCCTCTTGCATATTTATATTTAATATTTTACCTTTAATATTTTATGGATGATTTTTATGATAAATACTTTTCATAAGCCCTTGGGAACACTGTTTTGTTACTATATTATATGTGATTAGCAAATGTTTTACTCATGACTGCATTTTTAAAATTTTTTTTTACCATAACTAAAAGGTGGGAGTCTTGGGGTATGTGCAAATGTAAGAATATAAGACCAAAAATGGTTTTCTTCCTTACTTCTGTGGAAAATATAAAGAGGCAACTGTGAAAATGTAATCTCTGTAGCTAGAAAATCAAAATGCTCAAATGCCTCAGCCTCTCCTGCCTTCTCTCCACTCCCCTCTTCCCTTTTCACTCTTTGTCTCCTGTCTTCTATTTCCTTTTACTGATATGATTTCATTTAACCATATAATTGCTGAGAACACTCAGTTAGGATTCATCAGCCATGGGTCCACTGAAGAAAATAAAACAGCTGGAGATTATGCAAAGCAACTTGGTCTCAGTAAAGGGGCTGATGAGATGACTCAAGGAGAGTCTGCATCACAAGTGTGAAGATGTGAGTTCAGATCTCAGCACCCACATTAAAAAAGCTGAGCATGGCTGACTGCACCTATAATCACAGTGCTGTGGGAATTTGAGACAAAAGTATAGCTGGTCCTGGTGGTCCCAGGTATAATTCTAGGTTCAGTGAGAGATCCTGTATCGAGGGAATAAGGTGGACAGTGGTAGAGGAGGATAACCAGTGTTCCCTGGCATGTGTTTGCAGGAACCAGTACCACATCCCTAAACACACACACAGAGGCAGAGAGAAAGAGAGACAGACAGAGAATTAGAGTGACAGACACAGAGAAGAGAGAGACAGAGGCAGAGAAAGACAGAGACAGAAACAGACGCACACATACACAGAGGCACACAGGCACACACACTCATACACACACACACAAACAAACATTTTAGGAAAACAAATAAGTTAAAAATGAGTTTGTAAACTAAGTATAGACACTGTTGCTGTCTGTGCTTGTATGTGTATCTGCTGTAGCAAAAATAGTGTAAGTTGGCCACTTCCAAACACACATCTGTTTCTATTCTCTGAAAGCCACAAGTACAGGACAGGCAGACACACACAGGGTCAGGAAGGGCTCTCCTCCAAGAGCTACACCCTGCCACATCCTTGTATGGCAAAAGGACCCAAGGCCATTCACTCTCTGGGGCCTTTTGTATGTGGGGGAAGGGATTAGTTAACTTTCTTGTTGCTGTGATAAAAATGCCCCGAGAAAAGCAAGTTAGGGGAGAAAGGATTTATTTTGGCTCACAGTTTAAGGATAAGTCCATTATAATATGGAAGTCATGACAGCAGGAACTTGAGGCAGCTGGTCACTTGTCACTTGGTCAGGAAGCAGAGAGAGATGAATGCTGATGTTCAGTCCAGAACTCCAGCTACAGGAATAGAGATGGGCGCATTTAGGACAGGTGTTTCTGCCTTATGTGACCTAATGGGACAATTCCTCTAGGAAAGTCCAGATGCCACCTTAAACCAGAATCCCTCACAGATCTGCTCAGAGGCTTGCAATCTACGAGAATCTTGATCCTGTTGGGGTGACACTCAGCACTAACCATCACATGGGCTGAGTCCATGAATGAACAACCAGCCATCCAGATCTAAGGATCCCGTCATCCAAGAAGACCCAAACAAACAGTGATGGAAGAGGTAGATTACCTTTGAGTTGGGATTCACTGGAGAATCAGAATGGTCTATGGAGTAGAAGGGGCTCCCTTTGAAGTTTAAGCGAGCTACAGAGGGTCTTAGTCAAGAGTTATTTATATTGAAATAGAAAGTTACTTGGACAGATGATTGATTGGTTTAGCACCAAGCATCCCATACCATAGCACCACGATGGGGAAGAGCTTGACTCCCACAATCTGAAAGATATTTCATCTCAGCAAATGACCTTCTCTGGATCTGTCATAGAGTTTGTTGAGATGTCACAATAGTCCAAGGTGGAATCTGTGTAGCCATGTGGAGACATTGCTGAGAAATTCCACATCCTCCAGAGGCCATACCACTCATACTGCCAATACTGTACTGACTCTTTTCTTTCTATAATGCTCAGAAAAAAAAGCCATACATTTATGCCTGGCAAACAAAAGGAAGCTTGTGGTTCCTGGAGGAACAGCCTTCATATGCAAAGAGGAGTAAGTCTCCAAGCAAAGACAAGAGGCTAGAGAAATGACCTCATGTCCTTCACCTGTAACCAGAGAAGGAAAAGTGAAACCTGAGTGGCAGGTTAGTCCATTTTATTAGCCGTGGGATTTAATGGGCTTGTTATTTATCTTGCTTCCTCCTGAACACTGAACATTAAAGGTACTTTAAAGAAAGTGCTTTGTTATAGTTATTGAGAAGAAAGTTTGCTTACTGTCCCAATGACTTAGCCTAAGGTTTACTGTCCACTGCTACTGTTTATATAACTGTGTATAATGGTATTTTATTTGAGACAGTGAAAGATGAACTATAAATTTTGTAAAGAGGGAAATATGATTTTTAAATGTGATTCTTTTATCTAACTCAGTTAATAATAAGTAAGTATGAAAAGATAATCTAGATTTTACTTTACTTTTTTTTAAGACAAGTTCTCACTATGTAGATCTAGCTGTTCTGGAACTCATTTTGCAGACCAGGTTAGCCTTGAACAGACAGAGATTCACCTGCCTCTGCCTCCCAAGTACTAGGATTAAAGGTGTGTGTCACCATACCCAGTTAGTTTTATTTTGCTTTTACATTTTCACTTTTTTTGATGCTTTCAAAGTTTGAGAAAAAATATAGTTTATTTCAATTATTATAGTTTATTATACACACATATATATCTTCCTCTTTCTCTTTCTCTCTCTCTATATCTCTCTATACACACACATTATGTGGATTCTTCTAACACTTTATGTAATAGTGCTTTGGTTGAGGTGCATAGGAAAGAAAAGTGTACTGAGATATTGCTATGCTTGTGATAGCAGCAATAGAAAGCAATCACAATCAACAGCACATTTTCTCCTGGGTTAGTAGAGCTCTGGTGTGCCTTTGAGCATGTGTATAGTTAATTCATTACTTAATATTGAGCTGTTTAAATCACTAAGGGAGGCAGTGATAACCTTTAAGAACCACTCCTGTCCCTTCTGTTCCCAGCACTGGTCCCTTTTGCTCTAGCTGTCAGGATGAGTGAATAGAATGAGAAGAAAGAGAGGTCATGAGCTTGGGAACTGCAGGAAAGAAGAAAAATGACTTATCAAATACAAACTAATTACAAAGATAGATGGTGTCATGTGCTAGCTGCAAGCCAATGGTTGTTTAGGAAACATCCAAAGCATGTAATTTATTTATTTAGAGTCCTTGGTGATAAACAGAATGTTAATTGCAGCTGGGGGCCAGGGGAGTCACTATGTGTTGATAATTAACAAAGGAGTTAAGGGTTAAGGGACAAGTCAAATGTCAAAAGTCTCCATAACTTTACCCTTCTCACCCGAAACTGATCTTCAAACTTAGTCCCCCTTTACGCATATTTTTTGAAATTTCTCTTATCTGTCCTATTAAATGTTCTCTTTATATGTGCTATCACATTAAGCTTATTTTCTCCACCAAGCTGAGTTGAAAGAAGTTCAAGATCTTCTGGAAAGTAGCATTTTGTCTGAAATAAGCTATCAGAGCTCTCTAAAATTAATCATGTTAGAAGGTGTCAGGGTGGGGAAGGAAAGTGAAGAGTCATGGGTAGATGGACTGGAAAGCCAAATTATTTCATAATACAACGAGTCTAAAAGAACAAGTCAGGAGCCCTGAGCTGCTGCCAGGGCAAATAGCAGAAGTCCTGGGAATTTGTATCCCTCACTGGACCCCAGCAGGAGCATAGTCATCTCCTGGGAGAAAAGTCAAGGCATCAGGTTCATACCTCCATCCTGCAATGTTGTGCACTGTAGGCTTCTTGGAACTTAACACTCACTTAAAGGAGTTGAGTGTTAAAAACTCAAAACACCATTCTGTTTTTCAATATCTCCCTGACAACTTTTCAGAGTATGTGAAGAATTAACCTGAGAAGAGTTTGCCATTGCTTGTGTGAGATCTGCTTTATTTCTTATTCTGTGCATGTATGTGTCTATGTGCAGGTAATTGCAGGTGTCTTTGGAGTGCAGAGGCATCAAGTTTCCCAAACCTGGAGTTACAAGCACCCATGGGTGCTAGGAACTGTGCTGAGTTCTTTGAAAGATCACTATGGGCTCTTAATCACTGTCCCATCTGTCCAACCCCCATTTAATTTTATTTTATAAAATTTATTTCATTTTTATGTGTGTGTGTTCTTAAGTTTATGCATGCACACAATGTGGCCAAGGATATCATAAGAGGGAATTGAATCCTCCAGAACTAGACTAACTTCAGGTGGTTGTGAGTGGCCATGTAGGTACTGGTAATTAAATGTAAGAGCAGTAGCTTCCTTAACCACAGAGTCATGGCTCCAGCCACATCTTCGATCATTTTGTTTTTTTTTCTTAACTAGCAAATTTACTTTGCTTTGTTCAGTCTATTCCCGAGGTAGTGTGTGTGGGGAGAACGAAAAACCTGGATTTTTAAAAAGAATTTTAAAAGAGATTGCATTTTATTTGAATTACCACTATGTGTCTGGTGGGTATGTGCACATGGAAGCCAGAAGACATGGTTAGGTCTCCTGAAGCTTAATTACAGGTAGCTGTGAGCTACCCTATATACATCCTGGGAACCAGACTCAGTTCCCCAGCAAGAACAGTAGAGCTCAATGCTGTCAATCACTTCATCAATCTGACTTTACTTCATATTCCATGCTTTAAATACCCTTTACTCACCAAGTAACTTTACTATCTTGTTAGATATGGTTACTTTGAAAAGATCAGCCAAGAAACTTTACATTCTAAATACTTATTTGTGAACATATACATAGAGTCCCTTTTATTCCTAAATGCAATTTCAGAAGGTTTTCACCAGTAAGTTTGCTTTGATAATGACACACATATTAAACAATGTTCTACTGTGATCCGGTCTTCACACCCAGCCACACCCTGACCAAAAAGTCATAGCCCTCTCATCTTGTCAATGCCTACTAACAGGTTGGGGCTCCTTTAGCTTTTATTGACTACTGGGGTGAAAGCCAGCTCAATAGTCCACAATGTTAACATTCCCTGGACCCGAGGAAAAGGCTCCACAAGAGGGAAGAAGGGCTGAAAGCCCTTGAAGGGAGGAACTCAGGGTCTTTGTGCCTCAGTGCTGAGGACAGATGGCAAAGCCTGGAATGCCACCAGAGACTCAAAAACAAGTTCCCTGCTAAGGGCAAAGGGCAGTAAACACTCCTTATTTCTCTTCCAAGGTCCCATTCAAATGAAAAGTTCAAGTGAGATTCCACACAGGATGGGGTGGGGAGATGACTCAACTTATAAAATGCTTGACCCATAAGCATGAGGGCAGGGGTTCAGGCCTGAGAACCCATGTAAAAATCTGGACATGGTGACACTCACTTGTAATCCTAGAATTGGGGAGACAGATTGTGGATCCCTAGGGCTCAGGTGCCAGTCAGCCTGTGCAACTTCGTGAGCTCAGGATTCTTAAAGAAAGATACCAGAGGTACACACACACACACACAAAAAAAAAACACATTAAAATAAACTAAAAAGCAGATTTCAGACAAGAGATGAGAAAATAAATGATTGTGACTGAAACTAATAGCATCCTGAGTAGGTTATAACCTGGAGAAAATTCAGTTTAATTTAGAGCTTTGTAGAAATATGCCTTTTCCCCAAAGCCCACGGTCCCAATCAGTGTTATTCACAAGGTGGTTAGGACAAAGCACACATTACCACAGAGACTAATTAGTGAACATCCTCATTCGCAGGTTGGAGCAGATAATTAATACTGAAGTAAGGAAGTGCAATGTTCTCTTCCTGTGACAGTCAGTTCTTAAACAGAATGTTAAAGACACCTATCTAGCTAGGCAAATTTGATGAACTGGAGCATGCTCAGTGGAGAAAGTCTTCCCATGGGAAAAGAGACACTGCTAGAGAGTAAGAAAGCCAGAGAGCCTCAGACTCAAGTCCCCACACTGGCTCCTTTGTGATATTTAAATCATTTTGATTTGATCTGTGCTTATTTAACTGAATACCACAGAGTGAGCGAGTTTCAAGAAGCAAGTAGGAGGAGAGAAGAGTTACAAAGTTATGCACCCATTCCAAATAATCCCAAACCTAGCCCCTGTACAGGAGGGGCTTCTATATTTTAGCATCATAAATTGAAGAGTAGCAACTTTCAGCTTAGAAAATCAGCAACAGGCATCCGTTGCTACACTTGCAGGCTTAGAGGGAGGGATGAATATGCTTTCTTGATGATTCCATTAATAGAGTTTAATAGCTTCTCACCATGCTTAATCTCTCTCTCTCTGTCTGTCTCTCTCTCTCACACACACACACGAACTATTTAAAATTTAGTAAACTCCTTTTGAAAAATTAGAAATCCATACTCTTAAATAAACAGTTTTTAGTCCTGCCCGCTATGTGGCTAGAACAAAGAAAAATAGGTGAACATGCCTTGATAGTTCTATCAAAAAGTGCTTCCTTAAATCTATCACGGCATCTGATTCCTCTCGGATGATTCCTCTCCTCCCCTTCCTTCACCTCCCCTCCTTTCCTCTCCCCTCCTCTCCTCTTCCTCCCTTTTTTCTTCTTTTTCAAGTCTTCCCCCTTAATCTTCCTCTGTCCTCCTTTTCCCTACTCTATCCTTTCCCTCTTATTTCCCTTCCTCCCTCCCTTCTTTCCTCTCCTTTTCACCACCTTTCTCTGTCTCCATCTCCATCTCTTTCATCCAGTTTGGCTAGCCTTTATTACACCAAAAATATAAATTTCATTTCTATTCTAGGCCCATCCATCTTATAGATCATTCCAAACCACACTAACCTTTAATGACAACTTTAAATAATAAAGGAAAGCACATTCTTTTTTTATTACATTTCAAAAACTCTTTAATTTTGCAAGTTCCAATGAAATGTGGAGTGAGTGGGAAATGAATGGAGAGAGAGCAATGATTTCTCTCTAAACAGTGCTGTAAATTACTTAGTGAATTCCCAAGTGTTCTTGACATATGACTCAGTGTTATACCACGATTTGCCATAGATGCTTAAGATGCAAATGTGAGCATCATCTGTACTTCATGTTTTTATATTGTGATGTACATGTATCCTCTCCTTATGTAGTACATACAATTTCTTCATGCCATATGTACAGACAGCCCAAGCTCATGGAGTGAGTAGAATTAGAGTTTATTCCAGGTAACCCCAGGCCATCAGCCTTGGCTGTGGCTACCAGAAGTATACATAAGAGGGAGATAATATCTAATTTGTTTCTGTAAATTTCCATCCATCTTTCCTGCTTAACCTGACAGCTAGCTTTCTTTGAATATTTAAAAAGATGACTGCTGTCTTTAAGTTCTGTTTCAGCATTCCAGTTAGTGCATATACTGTCTCATCAGAATGATTGAGGAGCCACCAAGTTGGTGGCATTTACGTTCTAAGTACCTTGCAAAAAGAATGCTTTCTGTCTAAAAACCACTTTTGTTCTTGGCTGCATCAGCTGAATCTGCCCACGCTGTTAGATTAACTTTCTGGAGATGCCCATGACATTCGTGTCAACAGTCAAAACTGCTCAAGTGTAATGGAAGAGTTCCTGTAGAAAGACACTGGAGGAAGCTGGGACAGCATCAGGGCTTCTCTCACTTCCTACACCCTGGTGAGGAATGGCAGGAACCCAGGGCTGGAGAAGATATTTACTGCTGTCCCTTGGATTGACTGGCAGCTCAGTAATTATTTTTGACCTCCACACAGCTACAGGAAGCCTGTTCTGAGAGCTAAGGAAGCAGTAAAATCAACAAGAATGTTGGTAGAGGATGTTGGTCTCTTGGCACTGGGGAAGACACTGCAGCTCAGACGAAGGCAGTACCAACATCATTCTACTCTTTCTGTTCAACAATGTGAAGGAACACAGGCCACCAAACAAAAGGGGGCACAAAAGGGCAAAAGTATGTGGAAATATTGGCCACCTGCATGTGAGATGAAGGGATGTGGTAACTGGATTCAAGCTACCAAATTAAAAAAAAATTACATGACTCCATGATCTCTGTGACAGGATCTCTGGAAGGAGAAAATCAAGTAGCTAGATACCCCAGGGTCAATTTTCAAGTACAGAGGAATTAGAATGGGTACAACAGCATTCTCAGCTCAGGAGAGCTGTACTTTCTGAAAAGCAGCCTGTCTCTCCCAGGTTCTCATCCTGTGTGGCTCTCAGCTCTGCACAACAACTGTCCTCACCTCACTTTACCTCTCCACCCCCAGTCCGGTTCTGTTACACCCCACCAGACTCTGGATTTTAGGAGTGAAACCATCTCCAACAAGACTTTATCTGCTTTTCCAGCACACATGACATCCTTACACTGAGAGTTTTATGAAGTTGCAATGATTTATGTGTGTGAATATGCATGGGTTTGGACACCTATAGTTGTGTACATATGTGTGTGTTGAGGCCAAGAGCTAATCATTGATGTCCTTCCTTATGGACAACCCCACCTCCCTTTGTGAGACAGGACCTCACAGGTTTGGTAGGTGTGCTGGAAGGGGAGCAGCAGAGATCCATCAGTCTCCATCTTCTCAACACTGGGATTAGCCATGCACACCATTCCAGTTGAGTTGTTATGTGTGGGTTCTGGGGATCCAACTAGGGCCTTCATACTTGCCCAGCAATCATTTGACCACTAATCCACCTTCTCTGTCCTTTACCCACTACACCAACTTCAAACAAATTAACCACTGAGCCATCTCCTCAGCAACAGGAATAGGATTATGCTGATTTTTTTTAAAAGCCCAAATTGGTTTTGTAGACCTTGCATTATATTCAAAATGTTCTCTTTATAGAAAGTTATATACTCACTCAGTGTTTCTGCTTTATTTCATTCGAGGATAAAACAATATATATTTTGTCCAATCATACTGAAAAATAATATGAAAAGCACTATTTCTACAACCTAAAACCAACTACAAAGAGTTGATAAAAGTGAATAAGGAACAGATATTTAATTTTAAAAATCTTGTTTTATGTATATGTCTGTTTTGCTTGTATGCATGTCTGTGTATGTGTAAGCTTGGTGCTCAAGTGTGCTGGAAGAGTGTGTCAGATACCCTGGGACTGGAGTGTAAGACAGCTATGAGCTACTATGATTGCTTGGAATTGAACCTGGGTCCTCTTCAAGAGCAATATGGAACCTGAGACATCTCTCCAGACCCCTAAACACACTTTAGTATGGCAAGTTTAAATTAAATGGAATATTTTCTTCTAGGTAGTCTAAAATAGTTTTGAAAAAATATCACATGTTTGTAGAGTTTCTTAAGTTGTTTTAAAAGAGGTAACACAATACCAACAAAATAAAAATAAATGTCAAGGAAAAGCAGGGGAAATTTTCAAAAGCATATGTGTGAAAAGAGCCAGTGCTTCCCTCACCTTCAAAAAGAAATGGGGCCATCTGTGTCCACTGCTTGGTGTCTTAATCTCATGGGCTTCTGTGCCAGGGACCAAGGGATATATTAGCAACAATGTTTTGCTGCCTTCTGTCCTGAAGCTTGGGAGTTCAGGGGCAGAGGTGAGTAAGTTCCCTGATAGCTCCTTCACTCAGCGTGCTTCCCCAATGATGGTAGAATCCAAACACCTGACTCCCCATCACATCATACTTGTGATAGACAGTTGACTTAGGGACTCTCAGAACACAGACATTTAAACGTGAGCAAGTAGGTAAGTAAAGTACATTTTCTTAGGAGCACTGGATATATCAAGAGTTTTACATATTTTCAGTCCTGGTTCCTCTTTTTACATATTTTCAGTCCTGGTTCCTCTTCAGTGTAATGCATTGCTTTTTTAATATCAGTTTCTTATTCTTCACCCCAAAGGAAAAATCATGGCTCCTGAAGCTGTGTAGGCATCATCCCTCTAAGTGGAATATTAGGAGGAATTTACATATAACCTCCAATTCTCCCCATACAACGGCAGAAAAAAATTTGCCTTACAAAAGAGGGAACTGTGCTTTGGTTGCCAAGGAAACCAAATGAAAGTGATGGAGCCAAGAAAATAAAGCTGATAGAGACAGACCCCTGCACAGGTGCACTTAGCTTCCCCAGGCCAGTGTCCCATGATATCCTCCATGTCTCTTCATAACCAGGACAATGTCTGCATCCTGCTCTAATAGTCAGTGTGACAGCACCTGCCTTGCTGTCTGCTTTTCAAAACTCAGCCTATATGTTTGGACTTAGGAGACCTGAGAATCCCAAGCAAACATCTTCTGATGCCGTTTTTCTCTGTTGTGCCTGGCTGTGGTTCCTACTTCCCAAGACATCTGTGAGAGATATGTCCAGAGTGACCATGGATGGACCTCAGCAGTCACAACACCTAAGAGACATGCAGAAGTGAAAACTTTTCAATGGCTAACATGAAGTAATTTTGCTCGAAGCATTTTCTCCTGTGATTTCATACAAACACAGTTTCAGAGCATGAGTTTTAAAAATCTTTTGAATAAGATTTGCCAAGATAAATAATTGTGGTTTTCTTTGGAGGAGGATGTACAAACCAAGAACGAGCAACAGGATACACCCTTGCTTGTCTTATTAAATGTGCTTTCTTAATCAGACTTTATCAGACCCAGGGTTTTAATCCCCACAAAGCTGCAATTAGGTGGAAAGAATGAAAGTTTGTCATTGACATAGGAAAATATTCTTTGGACTTGTAACACATCTGTCTGCATACTCTACGTAAATTTGCATTCATTTTTCTTGTTTTTGAATAAAAAACATTTTTTAGGACAGTATAAACCTGGAACTTGCTGGCTTAAGTTAAAGACTAACTTTAAACTTGTCACCTGTCTACCTCAGCCTCCCAAGTACTAGGATTACAAGGATGCCAAGACCTCCAGCTTTATTTTCATTAATTATTGGTGACAGTGACAAAGTTTTCAATGACATACTATGAAGCACATTGGCTATTTTCAGCAACTTGCTCCAAAGCAAATCCATCACCTCACAGCTTGATTTCTGCCCAACGAAAACACGAATCTTCCCACTTCTTGATTTCCAATGAGAGGCAAGTTTGTGTTGTGTGTGTGGTTAATGTTGCTGTGGGTCTAAGCTCTGGGGACTGAGTCTTTGGGACAGTCAGTCCAGATGGAAACTAGACCAATCTAACTTTTCACTTTTCATCTGAA
Organism: Ellobius talpinus; assembly: GCA_001685095.1. NCBI lineage: Eukaryota > Metazoa > Chordata > Mammalia > Rodentia > Cricetidae > Ellobius > Ellobius talpinus. The sequence goes on along the minus strand of LOJH01005684.1, from coordinate 15,022 downwards.
ATTGCTGATTCCTATATTCCCTGGACAACTAAAAGATTAAAATGTGCCTTTCTTTTATGTCCTTGTAACATACTCAAATGAGCAGTTAGTACAGGAAAAGAAGAAAGGAATAAAAGAAGAAAGAGAGAAAGGGAGGGAGAATTTAAGGGTGGAAAGGAAAGAAAAATTAGGAGAAAATGATAGAAGAGATCAGGAGAGGGGCTTAATGAAGGAAAGGGGAAGGTAAGGAAGAGCCGATGGCATAATTTAAGACAAAAAAGTTTACTCAGGCCATCCATATATGTGTCCTTAAGTGTTCAACCTTTTCATCTGTGACACTTGGATGCCATGCCCTGAACACCTCCAGCATCTAGTCATTCCTTTCACAGTTCTACAGGCCAAAGCCCCAGAGCTGATAGAAAAGATATCACCCAGGTAGAAGAGTATGGTGAAGACTGAGTATAATTTTCACTTAAAGATAAAACTTCATGTTTCTGTTCAAAGATACTCAGTTGACATCTACCAGACAAAGAACTGAAGAGAATATACATCTGTGCATGACAATTTAAATTGAATTGTGCTTTCGACTGTCTGTACTGTAGTGGGGACAACTGTGAACTACTAGCTGGTCATGTCTCATTCTAGTCTTCAGTTTTCCTGTCTGATGTCAGAACTGGACCACAAAGATGTCTAACATTATCATTGCTGTTATTATTGCTGCTGTTTTAAGACAGGATTTCATGTATCCCAGGTTGATCTGAAACACAGTATGTAGCGAATGATTACCTTAAACTTCTGATACTCTAAAATCTACTCCAAGTGATGGAATGGTAGGGGTGCACCACCACTCCAAGCCTATATAATGTTGGGGATGAAATCCAGGTCCTCATGCATGCTAGACTACCATTTGAGCTATATCTTCTGTCCAGAATCTGTTGTCTCTGGCCTTTATTCTTCACTCTGCTAAAAATACCTCACTCACTCTGTGCACTTACCCAATGCACAGATGATCTTGCTTGATGTAATCTCAATGCAGTTTAATTATAAAAGGAAATAGGAAACATAGGCAAATGGGTAGATACATAACTAAATAATAAATAATAAATAACAAAATGTTTCATGTATGACCTAAACAGGTTCATGAGATAAGAACAAAGGAATGAATGGGAGCCAGCTCAGGCCTGCCTGTAAAGACCTTGGATTCTGCATTAACATAGCTGTGAGTGAATCTTCCAGGCTATAGGCAGTTGTTCAAGGAAGATGTAGGGTTTGAAGACATCTTACCTTACTTTGGTAGTTGATCATTAGATTGCATATTTTGTGTATCATGTTGGGATCCTCTGGCATTCCCATCAGGTTTTCTGTAGGGGAATTCAGGTTAGAAAAGTTTCAATTTTTGTTGACTGTCTGAACAGGAATATTTTAAATGGCGAATACGAGACACTACCTGACTGAAATGGAAAATAGGACAATTTTGGACAACTGTTTTCCGTATTGCCTGAAGAATAATTTTTGTGATTGTCAGGAAAAGTACTATGAAGTTTGTTCTTACAGTTTGCTTAGCCTGCCTTATTTTAGAAAGGGTGGCACTAGAAGGTGTGCTGGAACACCACGGGGCAGAAAACATCCTCCTTGATGGGTGTTTAGAATTTCTTGGAGACATTAGTCTCCCTAGTTTCTCTAAGGACTCTAGTTGCTCTTTTGACAATCATCTATAGAGTCTTCATCAAGAATCTAGAGGCATCATTGTTTCTTGTATTTACCTTCACTTTTGCAGGGAGATGAAGTTAGTTGTTGTTTGGTTGGTTTTTATTTTAAGATGGTTCAATGAGAGGTTAATAACAAGGAGAGTTTCATTGACTTATAAAACATTCAGAGACTTTTCCCATCTCTGTCCACTAATATATGGTCACAGAACTACTGGAAACTGCAGTTTCCAACTCTCAACAAATGATCAAACACCACCCACTCAAGGGGGTGGACGGGGAGAGGGTGGAAAGATCGGAAAACACTGAAATCAAAAGATCAGACTTTCTTCCCAGATCGAATTCGATACCTAGCTTTTCAGTTCCTCTAAAACACTGGTAGTTCTTGGCTGGTAACCATTTGATGAGATCACAAAGATAAAATGAGACTTCTCATTTCCTGGGCATAATTAAATCCAATAAAAGCAATATTCAAATCAGAAGATTTCTACACAATGGCTAATTTTGTGCATCAAGTTTTGTCTCCCAGCACAGGAAACATAATGAGACCTTCAGGGACATCATCTCTGAGTCTCCTCTCTGTTCCAGCCACCACAGTGACCTGAGAGCTTCCAGTGCTTTGCAGTGCTAAAGATCATCCAGTACTGCTTTCCTCGAATACAGATGTCTAGGACTTATCTTCCTGTTTGAACATGTTTCCATATTAATGAGATGGAAGCTGCATCTAATTGTTTTATTAAATGCAAATGATTTTAATTCTTCTTCTAAAATATACACACATTCAGAGAGAGACCTCATTGTAAAATTCTAATTTGAATTGTTTGCTATTACACTGAAATAAAGGTTGTTCTAAGGTAATTTGGTGGTGGGTTTTATTAGTTCATTATGAGCATAAACTCAATTTACTGGAGTTAACTTAATATTTATTCAAATTAAAAGATTTATCCTGTCCATAACTCAAGAGTCATTGGCTCTATTTATTTGAGGTCATTTCAATTAATATAATGAAAAAATTGTTTGACAATGTCAAGCTATAAATACCACATTTCAGTGTTGAAATTAGGCCCACTTCATTCTTAACTCGTTTTTCCATTAAAATTTATAAAACACATTTAGTTTTTGATATTCCAAGTGTGATTTTTAAGACAATTTATGTGGGTAGAGAAGATTTAAGTAAGAGTTAAAACTAGATTTGTAGCTGTGAAACATATATTTAAAAAATTGTATAAAAATGATCAAAAGCCCAGAGGAAGTGGGTTTGAAACAAGCAATTTAAAGCATTTCTGGCCAGAATGAAAACAGCTGCCGTTCCAGAGGTCTGAGCATTGGGAAACGGAGACCCTTGGTACACTTTACAGGAAGATGGATTCACCCCAGCTAACCCACATTTGTGCATATCGGCTGAGCAGTTGCTACATTTTAGGCTCAAGAGCATGTGAAAGTTCTGGAAATATGGGAATAACAGCCTTTTGGGATAATTCAGGCTCTACTGGAGTTGAAATAGAAGAAACAAGTATTTACACTAAAAAGTAAAAAAAAATAGTGAAGCAACTGACTGCACACCTATCCATTCCCCTTAGAGCCCAGCATTGTATATTTATTTTTTACTTGTGTCTCTAGAGGCAAGTGATTACACCAAATCTGTTGCAGTGTTAACAGTGCCTTTTGAAGAAGATGCCTTCAGAATCATTCTCCAAAATGAGTAAATTTTAAAACCTGATTATATATTTTTCCTTCTTTCTTTCTTTCCTTTATTTTTTCTCCCATCCCTCCTTTGCTTTTTGAAACAGTCTCTTGTAGCATGAACCAGTTGTCCTATTTTGCTCCAAAAGTCAACTGGACTCATCCTGAAGTCACCCAGAAGGGAGACTCGACTAGGGCAATGCCCAGATCACATTGGCCTGTGCACATATCTGTGGAAGAGTGTCTTGATGATTAATTGATGTAGCAGGGTCCAACCTACTGTGAAACGCACTATTTCTTGGCAGATGGTCTGGGATGTATAAGAAAGTTAACTAAATATGAGGCAGGGAACAAACTTCTGGTTTCTGCCTTAAGTCCCTGGTCGCGCTCCTGTCTTGACATCCTTTAGGTGGTAGACTGTGATAGAAGCTACTGTGGCTATGGTATTTGTCACAGAGACAGAGAAACTAGAACACTGGCCTTGAACTTGCTATGTAGCTGAGAATGACACTGAATTTCTGAGGTTATTGACTCTACCTTCTGATTGCTGAGATTAAACGGAGTGTAGGAATGTACTCCATCACAACTGGCTTCTCTCTCTCTCTGTCTCTCTCTCTCTCTCTCTCTCTCTCTCTCTGTGTGTGTGTGT
>LOJH01005683.1:20652-35462 GCA_001685095.1 Ellobius talpinus | reverse complement strand
TATCTATCTATTTATTTATTTATTTTGGCAAATAATTGATCACCACCTTAGAAATTAAACTAGGGCAGCATTGCTAATTTTTAAAGAAAAAAAGGAATAGAAATCAGTGCCACAGTAAGGTACCATCCTATACCCATGGAGAAGGCTGTTATCAAAACTAAAACAAACCCAAGAAGTAATGAGCATTGGAGGGTGTGCAGAAGAAATGAGGCCTTTGCGCATGCTAGCAGGGGTGGAAAACAGGTGATCTATAATGGAAAAGTGCAGAGTAACTCTCCCCAAAATAAACATAAAATTATGATATGATCCAGCTAGTACACCTCTAGGTGTGTAGTCCAAAGAATTGAAAGCAGGATTTGAAAGAGACAGTTGCATTATCAGTCATATTTAAACCATTATTACTCATGGTATCTGAGTAATTCAAACATCCACTGGCAGGTGAAGATCAAAAAAATACAGGGACACACACACACATGTATGTAAAATATTGTTCAGCCATGAAAGCAAATCTTCTGTGTGGCAGAAATATGAATATGACTGAACTGCCCAGACTGCTGAGTGAGATGAGCCAGCCATAAATTCTGTATCTCTGTACTCAAATGATGGATGTTGCAAGGGGAATGGCAGACGATGGAGGTGGGGAGATGAAGAGGGGGAGTCAGTTAAATAGTCAGGGTTTCGGTTTCAGATGAGAAAGATCTAGAAATCTATTGTCTGACAACAGGGACATATTCGACGCCACTGAATGGAGCACCTGGGCATGAGGATGGTGGTTGGAGGTGTCATTCAGCCAATAGGGTGCTTGCCTGGCTGCACAAAGCCACGTGCTCCATTCCCCAGCATTGCGGAAGTGACCAAGGTGGTGATCCCAGCACTAGGGAGTCGGAAGAAGAAAACACAAAGGTTTGAGGGCATCCTTGGCTACACAGTGAGTCTGAGGCCAACCTGGGCTACATGAGACCCTGCCTCAGAAAAGTAAAAGTAAACAATAAAACAAAAATGGACAGGATGGTAAATTGTGTGTTCTGTGCTTGGGTTTCTTAACCATAATTAATAATAATTTTAAATAGCCCAAAATTCAAAAGGAATGCAAATATCTTCAGCTGTGCTTTTCCATGACAGAAGACCACTTGAATTTAGTTCACCTTTAAGAGGCTGACAGGTGAAGCCGTTGGCCTTGCATGGCAAGGGCTATTCCAACTTTCTGTGTGGAAGTGTGCCTGATACATCACAGTTCCGGTCCCACCACCCTGCTTTCACGGTCAATTCAGTTCAGAAAAAAATTACTGACTACATCTTAGCAGCACAGTGCTCAAATGTGTCAAAGCATAGCAATGGGATTTATTTACAAACCCCTCCCTCAGGAAGGGAGGCTCCAAAGCGAGTCTGGGTTCTTTGGCTTTTGTCTTCCTGCATCACGTGGAATGCAGACTGCTCACTTGCCCTCCTCAGCCTGCACACACACCCTCCAGTGCTCACCAACAAATGGCCTGGCCAGCTGAAGGTTGTACCCTGGTGATGACAGAGCATAAAGCAGGAGCTGGGAGATGGCTCAGTGATTAGGAGCCCTGGCTGCTCTTGCAGGGAGCACAGGTTCATTCTCAGCACCTCCATGGCAGCTCACAGCTGCTAACTCCAGCTCCTGGAGATCTGGGGCCCTCTTCTGGCCTCTGTGGGTCATATGTGTTGTGTAGATACATAAACAGGCAAAACACCACACACACACACACACACACACACACACACACACACACACATTAGAGTAGAGAGGAGATACTCTGTGACTGAAGAGACTTCAAGATGGCCAATCACTAAAATATCTCCTAAAAGACCAAGTGCATCTGTTGTGTCTGAAACCCAGTTGTGCCTCTGATTTCCTCACTTTTCAACTACCTCATATGAGATGACTCATGGTCTCCCACCTGAGTTAACCTGGGGACCCTTACTCGGGGTGATCCAAAGGCTTCCATTAAAGGTAATTTATGGACGCTTACCTGAGGTGATCCACAGATCGACCTGAGGTGATTCTGGACCTGTTCTCTGAGGTGATCCATGGACTCCTACCTGAGATGACCCATGGATCCACCTGAGGTGATTTGGGATCTGCCCCTGAGGTGACCCAAGGACTCCATGTGAGGTGGCCTGTGGGATCGGACCTGAAGTGTTTAAAGACTTCTACCTGAGGTACCCATAGACTTCTATCGAGTAAACATCCATCCTCCTGAGATGACCTAGGATACCTATCTGAGGTGACTACAGATGTCTATGTGAGCTTAGCTATGGGTTTACACCTGAGATGGCACAAAAACCTGATGTGACCATGTCCTGAGGTGACCTGGGGACTTCCTCCTGAGGTAACCTTAAACTCCTGCCTAAGATGACCTATATAGACTCCCGCCTGAGGTGACCTATGAACTATCTCTCAGTTAGGGTTTCTAGTGCTGTGATAAAGACCAAGACCAAAGCAGCTTGGGGAGGAAAAGATTTACCTGGCAGGTACCAAGTTAGGAACTCAGTTAGGGCAGGAACCTAGTAGGTAGGAATTAAGGCAGAAGCCACAGAGAAATGGTGCTTACAGATTTGCTCTTCCTGGTTTACTTGGTCTGTAGGCCTGCAGGCCTAATGGTCGCAGCACCTACAACGGCTGGGCCCTCTTCCATCAATCACCAAGCAGAAAAATGCCCTACACACCGCCTTATGGAAGCATTTTCACAATCGAGGTTCCCTCCTCTCAGAAGACAAGCTAGGGCTAGTGTCAAATTGACAAAACAAGGAGCCATATAGACTGTCTCCACCTGAGGTGACCTATGAACTTCCAGCTGAGGTGACCTATGGCCTGTCCTCACCCGAGATGACCTATGAATTCCATTTGAAGTGACCTATGGGCTTTCAGCTGAGGTGACCTAAGTACTTCATTGCTCCTTTGCCTGCTAAAAAAAAAAAAGCCACTCACAGGAACAAATGCTGACTTAATGGCTCTCTCTGGGCTCACTGGACTCAGCAGCAGCACTTTGGGGATGAGCCAGGCGACCTTCAAAGCTCTTCTCAGCTATAATTTTTATTTTGACACCAGACCATTCGGGGGAAAGTGAATAGCATCACACAGCAGTATTCTCTGAGTATGGAAGAGAAAGAGGTCAGCTCAGTCTCAGGAGGTCAGGGAAGTGCTGCGGAGAGGTCCCCGCTGTAACACTACCACCAAGACCTTCCTATTCCAAATTTGGCAGGGACTCAGCTGGGCTCGACGGTGGGTGTCGGTTTGATGGATCCATTTGAATGCCAGCCCCTGCCTACATGAACAGATCTTTCTAAAAATGTAGACTTTGTTTCACGATGATAAAAATACATTTGTTAAAGGGGAAAATAGGAAAGAAAAGTAAAACCAAAATTGCTTCCACTACCTAACCGTGATGATGGTTTAATAAGTCCAGCTGTTTCTTTTCTCTTTGCGTTCTCCTCAACTCACATTGCATTATGAATTTTCTATCACCTAATATTCTATGAAAATTATACTTTAATAGCTACACGGTATTGTGTATTATTAAAAACCATAAAACGCATTCCCTAGGTTTTTTCCAATATTTTAAGGAATATCTTAAAAGTACACAAATCCTTCTGTGCACTTCTGATATGTTTTGAGTGAACCCCTGAAAACATAGGTCTAGGTTCATTTGGAAGTCTGTAGCAGAATGCCATAAGCTAGACGCTTTACCAAGAAGAAATGTTTATCTCTCTCAGACCCAGAGACGGGAAATCCTCAACTTTGTGGTCAAGACATGGTGGGCTTGGTTCAAGCAAGGGCCCATTTCCTCTTCACAGAGAGCAAGCACTTTCTTGGTGTGTGCTCGCATAATGGAAGAGGTGACAGAGCTAGCTGACAATAACCCAGGTGACTATAGCATCACCCGCATGACCCAATCGCCTTCTAAAGGCTCCACTTACTAATACCATCAACAATGACTAGGTCACTCCATCTGACGACTGAAGGTGACCCAAAGGTGGCAATTCACAGCAGCCTGATGCTTAAGAGGCTCATCTATAAAGAGCTGTAGGAATTCCTACCTCCAGTAGCCTTTAATTTACCCGCCCACTTGGGCGTGGCCTCTTATACTATTTATGCCAATGTAAAGCACGTGTCTGGTCTCTTTTCTGGCTGCAGGATTTGGTTGCTATTCCCTGTTTCAGCAGAGGATTGTGATCTGTGAGTCAACCCCTAAATAAATAACCCTCAATTATACTCAATTCTGAGCTAGTGTAGGGTTTCTTTTAAGTGTCCTTCTTCAATAAAAAGCAGATAGGGAGTATCCCCAAATCAATTGTGTGTGTGTGTGTGTGTTGGGGATAGGGGTGTGTGTGTGTGTGTACCAGAAGTCAACCTCAGGTGTTTTTCTTTAAGAGGCAGTCACTTGATATTTTTAATCAGGAACTCTCAACAGGGCCTGGAAAGCACCCATTCAGCTAGGTAAGCTGCCCAAGAAGCCCCAAGGATCCTCCAATCTCTGCCACCTCAGTGTTGACATTACAGGTACATGCCACTGTGTCCAGATTCTTTATGTGGGATCCAGGGATTAAACTCAAGTCCTTGAGCTCTCCGTTCTGCTCCACACTTGTATATTAAGGAAGATTTATTTTGACCTGAGAGGAAAAAAAACTTTACTAGATAAATTATTATTTCCAACACATCTTCTTATATGCCTACTAATGTGTATGGGCTCCATGAAACATTTTTAAGGGACGTGGAATTAGAGACCATTTAGGGTAAAGCCTGAGTAAGACTTCATACAATGCTCAACAACACTGTCAGTACTTAACATGGTTGGTATGAAACCCTCCTGACTGGGTAGATTTTCCTCATTTTGATCCCAGGCTGTGCATGAACTTAACTTACTGAGTCAGAGAGGAGCAGAGGAGCAAGACTCTGACCACCGTGGCGGGAGCGATGGCATTATAAACAGTTGCGCTCCTCCCTCTGACCTTCAGACCATTTAAACAGTGGGCTCTAGGAAATCGGAACTTCCCCAGGAATCTCAAGCTAGGAGAAGATCCTGGTGCCAGCCAGAGCTTGTCAGCTCAGCTTGCAGGAGAAACTGGACCTGAGGCAACGGTGGGTCATGATGGGCAGGACCACACCTTGACTACCATTGCTTTGCTGCACATCCTCTGGCCTCTGCAAACACAAACCTCCTGCTAGGACCCTGATGATGGACTGGGGGGGGGTCACTGCACCTCTTTACCTGTCTTTTTTCTTTCCTTCGTGGCCACACCCACAGCTGTAAATCCCCTGTCTCAGCTTTTCCTTGTTAGATCACCCTCCACCAGAGTCACAGACGGAAATCAGGCCGTGTCCGCTCCAGTCTCTCCCTGGACGGAGCTGATAGAGCGCGCTGTCATTACGGTCTCCCTCTTCCTCATAGCTCACTGCAGGCCTGTTCACTACCTTGGATCATAGCTGCTCTTTGCAGCGTCTTCCTGACTTCTAGCACATTCCCCTGTCCCATGGAACCTCTTACAGCACCGCACTGGGAACTGGGAAGGGCCGGAGACTCCCTTTGTGCTGCAGGATCAAAGTCCCCCACCTCCCCGCTCCAGACTCCCTGTGGCCCCCACTGCTCTGCTAGGTTACCTATGGAATGATACATAACTCTCCTAAGCTGGGAACTGTAGAATCTGTCAGGAGACCCATCCCACCACACATGCAGCTAACTCTCCTGTTCTTTGTAGCTTCAGGGTCTCATCATGACGGCCTATGCCCATGGTCTCATAACTCGCCATCTGTTTCTTCTAGGGGAAGTTCAGACATGTGTCTCTTGGCTTGACCTCTGAAGTTGGGTAGTTAAGCCTAGGTGGTAGGGCTGCCAGGATCCAGGCTCTGACCCTAGAAACTCCAGCAACACTATCAACAGACTTTTTCCCCTTTAAAAATAGATGTGGATCTCAGCGGTCTTCATAGTAGCCAGAGCCCAGGGTAGTTGGATTTGGGAGGTCCCATTCATTCTGAGAACATTACCATCCCATTGTTCCAAAGTGGGGATTATTAACCAGCTCGTTTGCAGAATTAGTCAGTTCTGCAGGAGGACAGAAGAGAAGGGGCAGGAAGGCAAAGGCTGTAAGGCATTCGGTTCACTTGTTAGGGAGCAGGAGACTGGGCATCTCTACCAGGAGAGGCATGATCACAAGACAAGAAGCGTAGGGTCAGGCATTGGGGATGGTGGGGAAAACCAGTCAGGACTGGGTAATGGGATACATGGACTGGTCTGCCTCCACTCAGAAGCACCAATCCACACACACACCTGGATTGGCATTCTGCTCCTCCCCTCCCTCACAGGATTGAATAGTCACTTTCTGTCCTTGACCCAAATGGGGACTCGCGTCCACTTTGAAGAATTGTGATGGCTGGCATGTCCCCAGAGAGGTGGGAACCTTTGGCAAAGGCTCAAGTTCATCACCAGATACACTTAAAGGACACTATTAACAAAGGCAAAATAACGGTGACAGAAGGCCAGCAGCGTCAGTGTGAGGCCTGCCTCATGGCCCTCAATCTATCCTGTGTACCAAAGCCTTAGCCAGGCCCCAGCAGGCTGGATTCTCCCTCACTTCCACCTCCCTAGTTGCCCAGTGATTGGCAGGAAACAGGTGAATTGTTGAAATTACTCCCTGAGGAAGGGCTGGCAAGGGTATGGTAGCTTGCTCCTTTTGGTTGGGTAGACAAAGGGTTTGGTTTATTTCAGGGATGATATAGCAGGAGTTGTATCATCTCAGGTCTCAGGGAGGGGGGAACAGACATGGTCGATAGATCATTCTACCCACAGAATCTGGAACAGGATCTTGTGGGCTCTGCAAACCAGCTTCTCTTATTGAGAATTGCCGGAAAATGGGGGGTTTGGAACACCCAGAGATAGTGCCCCACAGCTAATTAGCTCTCTGAACGCTGCAGACTGATAATGGGGGGCTGATATAACTTCAGTCATCAGCCACATTGCGTGGTTTTTTTGTTTTTTTTTAAGGGTTTTTGTTTTGCTGGCTCTAGAGTTACCTCGCCAAGAGGGATGTGAGCGTGGGAGGTGGTGACATTCCACGCTGTGTGTATTTCTGTACGGATGTGGAAAGTGGGCAGCTGGGGTTGAAAAAGCTGTCATTGCCTTCTCCCTGGGTGGGAGTCGTTTGGGTGGCTGCCGTGTAGAAGTAGATCCTCTGAAGCAACCTAATATTAAGCCCTTTGAACAGAACACACTGTACTTTCTCCAACACCTTCTATTTTTTCAACTAGTCCTGGGGATCAAAAGACACAGTATATTTCATTTTTTATTGTTTGCTTCTTGCTTTATTCTATATAATAGAACCTTTATTTCCCAAGTTTTCTCTGCTGGACAGAAATAGTTGTCTTTGCTAATCGCTGCTTTGGCAAAAAGCTCTTTATCTCAGAAGTAAGATGGCACACTCCAGAGGGGCTGTTGGGCTTCTTATCTTTAATATACCCTGTTCCAAAATGTGCAGAACTGGTCCTGTGTTTAAAAATTAAAAAAAAAGCCCACATACTCCCGGAGGCTGTGAGAAGGACCAGAACGTAGCGCTTGTCTTCCAGGATAATGGGAAAGATAGAAAGCATCATGATGGTGTGGAAGGGGTATCCAGAAAGATCCTCGAAGACAATGGCAGTTTTTATTTCTGGGTAAAATTTGGATGATGGGCGTTGTACTTTGAATGTCACTGTCCCTTATTGTCCTGTTGTCAATGGCTGGTGCCACTGCTGGGAAAGACTGTGGCACATTTAGGAGATGGAGCCTTGCTGGCGGAAGTGAGTAGCTAGAGGCGGGCCTTGGGACTTTAAAGTCCAGCCCCACTTCCTGTGGGTGCTCTGCTTCAGATTGAGCTATTTATCAATCTAGTTATGTGAGGAAAGAAAGTGGGGAGTGCTCTTCACTAAAAAGTTATTAATTATTACTGTGTATATGTGTGTGGCATGTGTGTGCGGGTCGCACACGTGTGTGCAGAGGCCAGAGGACAGTTTTTGGGAGTCAGTTCTCTCCTACTGTGGGTTCTGGAGATGGGCTGCTGACCATAGGCTCGACACTCATGTCGAGCGCTATTTACCCACTGAGCCATCTCTCCAGCCCAGAACAGCTCTCCCGGGACTCTCCTAAGCATCCATTTTCTCTTGGCCGGCCAGAAGTCATCACTCAAGACATTTCCTTTTCTAAAAGCTGCTGGGACAAGGGACATGGACATCAACATATAACAGTTTTTCAAGTATGAGGAGCCGAATTTGACTCCCAGAGCCCATGAGAAAAACTAGATATAGGGGCACATGCTTGTAATCTCAGTGCTGGCATGTGGAGATAAGAGGACCTGGGCTCCCTGGTCCAAAATGTGCAGAACTGGTCCTGTGTTTAAAAATAAAAATAAATTAGTCCAATCTAATTAGTGAGCACTAGGCCAGGAAGAGACAGTGTCTCAAAGGAGCTAGACTATGTTTGTGAGGATGACCCTGAGGGAAAGGGTGTCCTCTGGCCTCTATATGCACACACACACAAATACATATAAATATAAATAATTTTTTAATTAAAAATGCTAGCAGAAGGACTGCAAACTGCTTATGTGTGGAAACTAAGCAGGATGGCTTTAGTCTCTGTTAAAATTTCCACACATCAGTTATCACAGTGCTTCCTGGGGCAAATCCCATTGTTCCGACCTTCATACAGAACCAAGGACTCCCTACAATTAATTACCTTCATTTAGATCTCCCTCTGGTCCTGCATTGACCTAGGGATCAACTAGTCAGGACAGCCAGTAGGGGTCAAATAAAAGCACTGGTGTTTCTGCTCAGCCTTGTGAGAGGCTCGTTTGTAAATCAGCCCTTTTATCTTGAAAGAAGTACAGGCCCCCACACAGTTGTAAGGACTAACACAGAGGGATCCCACGGACCTTTTAGCATGTCCTCCCGAAGGCAGCATCTTCCAAAACTCATAGACTGACCTCAGAGCCTAGAAGTTGCCATGAAGACAAATTGGAGAACATTTTCATGACTCAGGATTTTTCAAGTGGCCAGTTTACAGCCACTCCTAACTCTGCCACTGAAACCGTCCCCTGACCTCTAAAACCACTCTGACTTATAATTCCCTAATTTTATAATTTTTAAAATGCAATAAGACATCAACTATGTAGTGTATAATCTTCTGAGAGTCCTTTCCATCAGTATAATTCTCTGGAGACCCATCCAGGTTGTTTGCTGTATAAATACTTTGCCTTTTTGTTACTAGATGGAGCTCTGTGATATGAATGTGCCACATTCTGTTTATACGCCCATGAACCGAAGACCTCTAGCCTTAAGCTTTAAGCTCTTGAAAATGCAGATACTATAGACATTTTCTCATATGAACATGTTTTAAGTTCTCTGAAATGAGAACGTAGGTGTGCAATTGCTAAAACATATGGCAGCTATAGGTTTGAAATTTAGAAACTGTGAAATTGCTTGGAAGAGATGAACTACCTAGCTTCTCCTCATCTCATTGTGATCTGGGAGTGAGCGCCAGGTCAGCTGTGAACACCGGCTAATCGCTGTCATAGCTGCTTTTGTTATTCTCTTTAAAAATGTGTGGATTTAGTACAGAGGATGGTACAATGGGACCAATGCTCCATTTTTCTAAGTAGAGAACATGTCTGTCTGATTCGGATAAACGCCTCGAAGATAAAGGCATGCCATGTCCATCTATGTTCTTGACCACCCATGCAGCTCAGCACAGGGGTTCCCGGTTCTCCCCTAAGAGATAATGTGGTCTCGTCCCTGTGGTCAAGTCTCCCCTTCTGCACTGTCACCTTCATGAAATGACAGTGCCCTTTAGTGTCTATGAAGCCAAGGAACTGTCAAGGTAGGTGTTGTCTGAAGGTTCTCAGGCAGACCTCATCTTTGCAAAGCTTGATAAAACCCAAACCAGGTGACCTTTACTGGGTGAAACTTCATCCACCTCTACCCTGCTCACATGACAGGCAGGGATCAGAGTCCAGAGGGCACCTGCTGAGATTCCCAGGTTCTTGTGTCCTGTAACAAAGAGTTAGGCCAGAGGCACATGTGTCATGGTAGAAATACAGTACTTTAGCAAATAGGAAAGCTCTCCCTGGAAGAAGGCAATGGTAGGATTCAGAGCAGACTGTGACTTGGGACCCAGGATCTGCAGAGGCCATCACCTCTCACAGATACGGACAGGCTGACAGACACTATCTGTGAATCTGGGATGGTCATTGGGCTTCAGGGTCTCTAACCTGGGGCAGTGAGTTCATAGTGAAGGGGATATTGAGGGCCACATGTTTTGCTCCCCACCCCTTCCCTGCCTCCCCTGCCTGGGAATTGAGAGCCTACCACTGGCTTGTGCTCTGATGCCTCCTCTGTCCACAGAAAGCTGAAAGAAGAAACCCCCACTTCTGCATCTGGGTTCTGATCCCTTTCCTCACAGCCCCCATCATACTGCTTTCTGTTTGTCTATCCATGACATAATGACATTTCCAATAAGCTCCATACTCATAACAATCCACCTCAGAGGCCAGGCAGTGGTGGAGCACGCCTTTAATCCCAGTACTCGGGAGACAGAGGCAGGCAGATCTCTGTGAGTTCGAGGCCAGTCTGGTCTACAAGAGCGAGTTTCAGGACAGTCTCCAAAATAAAAAACAAACAATCAAACAAACAAACAACAAATAAAACAATCCACCTCAGTGTCCCCCGAACCCCAATCTGAGACCTTTTGGAAGAACAGCAAGTGTGCTGACCTTCGAGCCCTCTCTCCAACCCTGGCAGAGCCTTTCCCACCCCCTTGAAGCTGCTGCAGTGAAGTGGGCTGTGCATGCAATTCTTCTGACCAGTGGCGATGAGCTTTGGGAAAGCAGAGATGGTAGGGGGAGCTGGGAACTGTCTTCACGCGGGGGTGGGGGGGGGCTTTTAAACAGGAGCTTTGGTGACAGACAATTCAGGGAAGTGGAAAAGCTGGGATACTATTTCCAAGACCTCTGGGATGTCTTCCTTTGTGCTTCCAATCCCTCCTGCCCCTGGTGGAATGTCTTCAACACTCTGAGCACTCTTCCTTCTCTTTACTGCTCCCAAAGAAGAATCCCCACTCGCCCTTGGTCTGACAGCATCATGCACAGTGGGTCTGCCTTTCATATGATTCAGTTACGGTCAATACCATGTAAACTGAGTCCCTTTGGAGAGGGATCATCTTTTGCAGCAATTATTTTCTGATAAAATGGAACCAGTGGCTTCAGCCAGCCTACCCCTTAGTCTTTTTCCTTCTTCCTTGCTCTCTCTTACTGAATGCAAACCCAACCCTTGGAGGTGTCACAGCCTTTCAATAAACATAATCAAAAGTCAAAGTTAAGCAACAGAAGAGCAGAATGACCCTGGGAACCTAGATCCTTGCTGACCACCCCAGAGGTTATGCTTGTCCTAGGTTGGCACTGCTGAAGAAAAATAAGCCCACCTCTGCAGGACCTCATTGTTAGGGTTCTTTTCCTTGGATGTCTGGTGGGAGCAAAACCCCCTCTCTTGCCCTTGCCTCTGGAATTGCATGATTTGTTTTTCTGGCCTTGGAGCTTCTGCTCAATGCTGCAGGGATGGCTGAGAAACCACAACACCATCGCATTTACTCATTGTCTTCAGCATTTGTTTTGCTAACCTAAATAAGATAATTTTAGAGAATAAATGGGTTGAACATCAGCCGAAATATTAGCAAGCCTTTGAGGCATCTCATCTTCGTGATTTCCACTTAAGGACAGCAGAGACATTCGCTAAACATTGCCCCAGCACCTGACTCTAAGGAGCAAAAAGCTCAATGCTAATATTAAAAGAATTGTAATAAGTGCTTTCAATGCTAATATTAAAAGAATTGTAATAAGTGCTTGAAAGTGACTGGGAGAAGACTGAAAATTCAATTCTGTGTTGATGAACTGGTTGTAAGTTACGATATCAGGGGCATTGACTATAAAGTACAGGTGATTTGTCATTTGGGTAACTAGGGAAATGTCTTCTGAAATGAGAACAATCCTGTGTGGCCCAGAACTTAATATGTTTATGAAAGTTTATTAATGAAGTTCATCCAGTGTGATAGATTTCCTGAGAATTTGAAATGAATCTCAGCGATTATTTACTGAGCAAATGACTGGAAGTATCAGGGGAATCGGTGCAACAGTCACACATCTAGCTGCCCAATGAGATGTTTTGTGTCTTATTATCCTTTCCACAATTGTAACCTGAATCACATTGTTTCTCCATTTTATAGACAACGTTTCCTGGCCTAATGAGATATGAGCAGGCCACAGACAGGGGCAGGCACCAACACCTTCCCTTGACCACCATGATAGTTTGTGTTCCTCAAGACAATATAAATCCTTTCTCCCTCAAGTTGCCTGGAAACCTGAGTTTAATCCCCATACCCTGTAAGACGGAAGGAGAGAACCAAGTCCACCAAGTTGCCCTCTGATATCCACATGTGGTAAGCCATGACACATGACTGTCTATCTCACCACACATTGCTTACTATGAATAATAATAAAATAAAAAGGAAAGTAACTTATGCAATCGTATTTAATTAAATGCCACTTTTGTTGGAAAAGATACACACTACCAGCAGGTCGACTGATACTTCCAGTATGTCCCCTGCTCTTTCCCGGACCCTTTTTTGATTGGAGATAAGGGACACTTTATGGATCATGCTACACCAACACAGCCTAAAGAAAGTGAATATCTAAATAAATAAAGGGGCCACAGATAGAAACAACAGAACATCCTGTTTGCTAGCTGGGGACAGGCATTTAGGCAGTGGGCAGAAAGCACCAAGGAGCACCCAGTGATGGTGGGCAGCCTCCTTCCTCAGCATTCACATGGAAATCCATCCTTCACCCTGGATAGGACATCCCTCACCCCATGCTGCACGGAGAACTTTTGCACAATGTATGGATGATAATTTTGGACCTCTGCCAACCTGCAATGCTGATAAAGAATTTAATTTAAGGAGCTTAGCTAATTACATCGTTAGCCCGTGTGAGAAAACTCTTCATGAGACAAATATTTTGGATCAGGGATTTCAGGAGCATTTTATGATGCTTTTAATTAGAACAGAACTAGGGGAATGTGTCTCTGTTTGCAGCTTCCTCCACATTCAGCACAGTAGAACATGCTGGTGGTGTCAGCAAGTGTCCTTCTGGGCCATAGAGAAGGTTTGGGAGCCAAGTGGACAATTGATTGTGGCACTTGCTCTTTAGATAAGCACCAGGTGCTGTGGCCCAGTGGAAACCTCATTATTCTGAGATGTGACGGAGCTGTCCATGGTCCAATAAAGGGGAGAGATGTCCAGCACTGCAGAAAACCTGGCAAATGAGTTTCTCCAGGAAAGCCTAGCGCCAGCAAAACATCAGCATTGTGTGTGCCTGCACATGCATTCATACATGAGTGTGTGAGAGAGAGAAAGCACCTGCACATGGATGCATTAATGAGTGTATGCCATTCTGTATTAGTTACTTTCCTTGTTGCTATCACCAAACACAAGACAAGAAACAGTTTAAGTGAGAGAGATGGTTCATCTTGGCGTATGGTTGAAGGGGACACAGTCCATTGCGGAGAAGTCACAGTGAAGGGAGCCTGAGGCAGCTGCTCATGTGGCTTTAGCATTCAGGAATCAGGAAAATGAACAGGAAGTAGAACCCGACTGTCAAGTCTCAAAGCCTGCCTCCAGTGATCCACCTCCTCCAGCAAGCCCCACCTCCTAAAGATTCTACAGTTTGTCACAAGGATGCCATCAGCAGGGACCAAGTGGAGGGGCTTTTCCCATCCAATCCACAGCGCATTCTCTCCCTAAAGAAGGTTCATCCCCGCCGCCAGGACTTTTACTCTTCCCAGTCCATCTTCGTGACTGCATTTTCTTGTATTTTACTATACTAAAGAACTGTTCCATTTTCAAGTTTTCTCAGTTTGTTTTCCATGTAAAGAACCAGAAACTTCCATCTGTGGAAATGAGCCTCGCTCCCTCTCCCCTCCCCAACTTATTAGCACTCCAGCTCTGCAGCTGTGCTGCAGAAGGCTGCTGTGCTCTTACTGGAGCCCCATTGTGTCAAGGTAAGCTCAGGGTCTCTGTCAGGAAGGCTTGATGCCTGGGCAGGGAGAGCTGCATCTCTGCCAAGCTGTCCGAAACTTTTCCAGCCAGATTCATGCTGGGAGCTAGCTGGGGAAAAGCTGTAGGGGACCTGTCCTTGGGAAGCTCATGGCCATCTGATGCTGGCATGTTCCAGGGAACCTCAGGTGCAGAACCCGGCACCACAGGGTTATCTAGAGACAGCCACCTGGTCCTCATAGGAAAAGCCCTTGCTTGCTGGGAGCAGATCCAATGGCTTGTCCTCCCCCCGCCCCCCTTGCTGTGGCCACCTTGCCAGGCACACAGTAAAGGATGCACAGGGACCAGAAGGGCAGAAAGAAACATCCCACCATCCCACATCCACAGATGCTTGTGAGTCACTGGAAATCCCTGGGGGAGAACCAGCTGGTTCTATCATGGCAGCTCATGCTGGGAGTAATGCTGTGTCCTCCAGTTGACAACTCTGGCCCAGAATGGCCGAACCAGATGGTGGTTGCTGCTATTGAAAAAGAAAGAAAGGAAGAGAGAGAGAGGGAGGGAGGAGAGAGAGAGAGAGAGAGAGAGAACCTGATATAAGCGTGGTGGCACATGCCTGTAATCTCAACACTGGGGAGGTACAGGCAAAAGGGTCTTGAATTTGAAACCAGACATTGTTTATAAAAAAGATAGATAGATAGATAGATAGATAGATAGATAGAT
>LOJH01005683.1:4633-20574 GCA_001685095.1 Ellobius talpinus | reverse complement strand
AGATAGATAGATAGATAGATAAAAGTGTTTCACTGTGGACCCTAGATATCACAGATTCATAAAATCTTACATGTGCCCATAGCATGCCAGCAATGTGAAGCTGAAGGACCAGAGAACAAACAGTGGACAGAGGTAATGGGGGGGAGGTAGTGGGGCACGGGGACTATGCTCAAAGTATGTTACACCCTCCTGAAAATGGCCTTATGTAACCCTGTATAACAAAAAGGAAGATGGAAATTTTAAAAGAAACATGTGGCACTAACTAAGAAATGGGAAAACTGCTGAGCTCCAAATCCAAGCCAGGCAGCCCTTCTGAGACAGTGAGCACTGTCCCTGTTCTTGACACTAAAGAGTGACTATGTTCATGTTGAGACGCGGAGACCCGAAGGGTGGCTCAGTCATTAAGAGCACTTCCCAGCCTTTCATTCCAAGCTCCCACATTGATTGGCTCACAACTGCCTGTAACTCCAGGTCCAGGGCATCTGATGCCCTCTCCTGGCCCCTGTGGTCATCTGCAAAACTGTGTATGTGTCCTCTCACGTGTGTGTGTGTTCATACACTCTAACACATAAACAAATGAAAATAAAATAAATCTTAAAAATTAAAGGAATACAGATATTTTGTTACATTAGCAAAGGAAGGAAATGAGCAGTTCCTTCACAAAACTTTGCATCCTGACAGAGTTCATGAGCTCCCTGGCCAGTTCCCTGCAGAGCTCCCGGAAGGGACCCAATCCTGAGGGAACGGAGGCATCTGCAGAACTGCTGTCCTGAGGCTCTTTCCCTTCACCCAAGCCTGGTTTCTCTCAGCCTCTACAAAGGCCCCTCTGGTGTCAGATTTGAAGCATCACCATAATTTCTGAAATGAGCTTTTCAATAGCCCAGAAGGGATTTTTTTAACCTCAAAAAACCCCAACATTTAAAATGAGGAGTGAGGCGCGCAAACCATTGCTTTTCATCTTACAGCTCTCCTTTCACCATGAATGACAGTCGTGTTTCTTGCTCGCCCAGCATAGGCTACTAATGTCATCACAGGTCAACCAGAGGTGATGGGAGCAAATTCTTCCTTTACCGTGCAGGACCTCAGTCATGGCTGTGGGGAGGCACAGAGGGCACCAAGCAGTTTTGAGTAGAAAATGCCTCTCAGGGCAGCACCATTCACATTGTCCCCTAATGAAGTCGGCGGTGACTGTCAGGAAAATTGTATTAGACGCTCATTAAAGAGCCAGTGCAGCTGGACTTTTCCTTCGGGGCCTAACAAATATTAGGGATTTCTTTTTCTTTTTGCAAGTCAGACCAGAGTGAGAGCTTAGCAGCAGTCATTAGAGCCGCACTGGCTCACACAATCAGACCGCCACCCCGCGGACTTCAACGGGGCACGAGACAGAACTTTAGAACTTGGCATCTTTCGCAACAAGGACAGGATCGATCCGCTCTGTAGAGTCCCAGGCACTGAATCGATACCAGCTTCAGAGGCTCTGTTGCTGCCCCTAGAAATTATGCCCGGCACGGAGGCAGCCACCAGGAGCTATGGATTCCCACATCGCCAGCATTGGAGGAGCATTTCTGGGGTGTGAGATCCGCTAGGCTTTGTTAAGTGGCCGGATGAGATAGAACCATCAAGCTAAGGTATGGGATTTGAACTTGTCCATGGTGGTCCCTGCTGCCGGTTCTGTCAAATTCACACAGGACTGGCTGGACAGATGCCTCCGTGGGAAACGTGCCTGCTGCATGAGCGTGAGGACTGATGTTTTACCTCAGCATCCATGTAGAGAGCATTTATAATCCCAGTGCTGGGGTGAGAGGGAGCAGAAACAGGAGGTCCCTGAGGCTCACCAGCCAACCAGTCTAGATGAATCAGGAAACATTGGGTTCAGTGAGAGAACTCGGTGTAAAAAAGCCAACAGTTAAGTGGATGGCACCGGAGAAAATGAAACCCAACATCTGGCCTCCACAGAGATGCACCCACATGCATGCATGCACACACACCAGTATGTGTGCACAGGTGTGCACACACACACACACACACACGGAATTCACACAGAAGCACCACGTGTCCAAGTGCAATAACTTGAAGACAGACCCTTAGCTTTAATATATTTGATCGAAGCCTAATGTTTTCATTGTCTTTAAAAAATAATGGTAACATTAAAAATCTCTTAAAAAGTATTGCATGATAATTTTATACATGTGTTTTGACAAACACACCCACACTCCCTCCCCAGGACTTGCCACATCCCCAGCGACACCTGCCCCTCTCGATGTCTTCATACTCGTTCGAAAACCACTGAGACCTCTTGATGCTGTTCACCTGTGCACAATGGCGAGCCATCCACTCTGGCATTGGTGACCTAGGAGAGGCAGAATCTCCAGAGAAAACTGACTCCCCCCCCCCGCCCCAGAGCCATCAGCTGTCAACAGCTACTCTCTAGGGGTGGGGTTTTGTAAACTCCTCCCTGTTCCATGCCGGGATTTTGGCCAGCTTGATCTTGTGTAAGTCTTGTGCCTGGAGCCCCAGCTGTGAGTTCAGGTGCACAGCTGCCCTGTCGGGTGCAGAAGATGCCCCTCCCTCCAACTCTCACCGTGGTCTTCTCATTCCCTTTTCCGCAATGATCCCAGAGCCTTTGGTGCTAAGAATGTGATGCAGGCAGGGCCGAACACTCTTATTTTCTGCACCTTAAGCGGTTTTGGCTTTCTATATCAGTTGCCATCTTGGTTGGGTGTTTTCTTCTGTTTTTTATTATTATTATTTATTTTAGTCTATCTGCTTAGGGAATTCTAAGCTAGGTAAATACTCTAGTTGAGAGAGTTAAAAGACAATTATTGTGAGCTCTTCAAACAATGGGGAACGTTCTGAATGTGGTGACATCAGCACTCCTCAGGACAACCTTTCAGGGAGGGTGCGGAGAACCACTGGCTTTTTCTTTTGCTTTCTTTCTCTTGCTTATTTTTCTTTTTTTTTTTTTACCAACTGTCTGGTATCCCACTAGGGGCACTGTAATGGACAGGTTTGGTTCCCCTTCCTTCCTTCTTCATTTTGGGGCTCCGTGGAGGGGGGCAATAGAGTCAGGGCCCCAGTGGACCTGCAGGTCTGAGCAGCTTTGGCTCCAAGCGATGCAATAAAGTGTGGGCTGCCCACCAGTCTCGCTTTCCCAGGAGCCTGTGGTGGCGCCATGACTAACCTTGGGTGGAATCTAACTTGACATTTCCGGGAAGAATTAACTGAGGAGAGAAGACCGCAGTGGGGCAGCACCTTCCAGCAGTAGCCCAGATACAAAGGTCTGAGGGGAAATCAGTGCTGCCTGCCTGCCTGCCTTTGCGACTCGTTACCAAGTGCATCCACCTTGCAGCCGTTGCTGCCACTCTTCCTTGACAGCAGAACCCAACTCCTTTGGTCTTCCAACACAGACTGAAGACTGTGGCTCTCTCGGATCCTCCAGGCTTTCAGGACAGATTGGGACTTAGGAGGTGAGGCATCTGGGCTTCTGGTCTAGGCAGCTACTGGGTTTACAACTTCTCCAGTGTGTAGATGACTTCCCAGCCTATATCATGTAAGCCAGTCTAATAAAGCTCCTTTGTAATATATATCCATTCCCTCAGTTATGTTCCTCCAGTGCAAGTGGGTTACAGCATCCAGCACCTCCTATAGGGAGACTGCATGTGCCTGCGAGATGAAGACAGTGGACACACACACAGGCACTCCTTGTTAAGCCCAGGCCACCTGCTCCTTTGTTCCAAGCCATGAAGTTGACAGACTGAAGGCTTGATGCTCCCTCTGATTTCCCCTTCCTCTTTCTTCCATTCCAGGTGTGGTTTTTGTCTTAATGTAATCAGCCTTGCTTCTCTAGAACCCTGGGTACAACCTCTTCTCGGATGAAGGTCCTTTTTTTTTACCTTTTGGGTTACAGGAGCCATTGTGGTCTCTGTGTAGCATGAAATCTGCCTGCAGTTGCATCTGAACACAAAGGGAGAGAAAGAGTTTTATTGAATCTGTTTTCCATAAGCATGTTATTAAATACTCGGCTTCCAGATCCCAGCACAAATCAGCCGCCAGGGCAAGCCCATGCAAAACAGCTTTTGGGTGCTAATTGTAGCATCTCTTTCCCCCTGGACCCATCCCCAGTAAACTGCGTGATTAGATGAAACCGCCAGTAGACTTTCCTTACCATGCTTTCTCGTGCTGAAAAATAGATTATGAGTTTCAGCTAGGTATCACCATGGAGAAGTGATGGCCTCTGGTGTCAGGGGGGAAAGGATACTTACAAATCTAAGATTTCAGTGTCTAAAGTCGGAAATTACAGCAAAGAGAAGCAGTCTATAAATGAAGCAAAGCTATGGGTGTCATGTCTGCAGATATCAGTGGCAAATAGAATCTCGGTTGGGGTGGGACCCCCTCTCAGTGCTGGGACCTCATCTGACTTGAGCCTGTATAGGTCCTATGCATGCTGCCACAGTCTCTGTGAGTTCTTCTGTGCACCCACCCTGCTGTGTCCATAAGACTCTGTTTCTTCGGGGCCACCAACCACCCCTGGCCTTTATAATCTTTCTGTCTCTTCTACATACATCCCTGAACCTTAGGGGAGGGAGTTTGATGAAGACAACCCATTTAGGACTGAGTGTTCCAAAGTCTCTCCCTCTCTGCACACTGTCTGGTTATGGGTCCCTGTATTCCCATCTACAGCAAGAAGAGGCTTCTCTGATGAGGGTAGAGCAAGGCACTGATCTGTGAGTATAGGAATGTGTCATTGGGAGTCATCTGATTGCTATGCTCCTTTAGCAATGAGAGTAATAGGTTTTCCCTATGCATGTGCCCTGGGTAGGCTCAGGTTCTTGGCAACTTTAGCAATGCCACACATGGGTTCTATTTCATGAAGTGGGCCTTAAATCCAATCAATTAAGTGATAACTTGTTTCACTGTTACACCAGTATAACACGCATGCAGGCCTCTATTTTGCTGACGTGGTTTGTAGCTGGATGATAACGGTTGCTATCTTTCTCCTCTAGTAACACGCAGAGTACCTTCATGTCATGAGTTCTTATAAGTAGGGGAAGTTTCTAGTTGCGTACCAGCGTGTCTTTTCCATATTTGTTGGCATAAGCAAATGCTCTCTTCAGTACTAGAGTCTTAACATCAGGCTGCGGAAAGCAACCAATAGCCTTGGTAATAGCCTGTGATGTCTGGGAGGGGTTCCACGGGACCCTTTAGCCAAGGTCTCCACAAGATGTAACCAATTCCCAGCACTGGAAGTTTCACGTGGTGTCAGCCGCAATCAATAATAGAGACAGCTCAATCAGCTGCTGGTGGTATGGCCCTGGCTGCCAGGCACTGAGCGGCGTGCAGTCTACACTCAAGTAACACATCCCACTCAAATGTAAAATGTAATGCATTTGGACAAATAGATACATCCGTGCACGCTCTGTCCAAACAATTGTAGAGAACATGGCTGCTACTTTGGGCTACTTCCCAGTCGAACCCTACAACACACGCAGCCACATGTGACTCAGAGGACCTGTAGCTCCATTCCTGCAGGCCAAGCCCAGAGTGCAATTCTCTTTGTATGAGCTCTGTCTCCGCTGTTGCTGCTTATAAGGGCAGGTGGCGTCTTCCCTCCCAGCAAGTGTACATTTATCTCCTTTGTCTTCCTGCCACAGTGGCTCCGCTAGACAACACGAGGGGAAGTGAGGGCGCACAGGCTTCTCTTGTTAGTGACCCAGCACTCCCAGACCCAGGCCCTCATGCTAACTGACCTGACATCGACTGAAAGTTTTGTGGAATTGCTCATCTGAGGGTAGAGGCAGTTCCCTTGTTCTCCTAATTTGTTCCAGTTTTCGTGTTATATCCATAAATTGTCAACACGGAAAAGAAACAAGAGAGTAAAAGTACGTTTTTCAAGGATAAGAAGCGATTTGGGGATGAAATGGTTTAAAGCTGAGCTGCAGACCCACAGGTGTTCCTGAGAGGGAAGGGGATAGTAAGGCCTAGTCCTTGGGGAGTCCTATTGACCCTTGGGGCATGTTCAGCAAGTCTCTTGTCTTGTGTATATTTAAGTCATACAACAAGAGGTAAGAGTAGCTTTAAAAGCTGTGTATCTCAGGGCTGAGGCCACAGCTCAGCTGGTAAAGAGCTTGCCTTGGAAACACAAGGACCTGCGTTCATTCCCCAGAATCCACATTTCAAAAAGCCAGGCCTGATGATTACATGCTCGTAATTCCAGACAGGTGGAGACAGCTCTGGGGTTTGCTGGCCAGCTGGGCTAGCCCTGCTTGGTTCGTTCCAAGGCCAATGGGAGTCCTGTCGCAAATACCAACCTGGATGAACCCTGAAGAACAAACCCTGAGGTTGTCCTTGGACCTCCACATAAGCGTACACACCCCTCCTCCCTCTTCCTCTCCCTGTGTGCCACCGCTACACACTCATCCCTCTAGAGAACCCTGATGTGGAGGGGGAGCACTTTCAGATAGTGACTGCAGAGGGGTAGCTCTACTTGAGACATTTTGGTTCACTTCCGCCTCCACTGAGCACAAAGGCTGGAGACCTGACCCCACGTACAGTTTCGCCTCCTCCCGTATCTGTCTGCTGCAGATGCTCAGCTGAACTCTGCCTATGAGCGCTGAACTGCCTGCGCAGGTGCTGCTGTGGTCCCTGCTCCTCCCCCACACCTTCCCAAGCCCTGCTGGCCTAAGAGTGATTGCAGCTGGTTCTCCACGCAAATCCTTTTGCTCCTTTGTCACGTGGATTTTGCGCCACCTTGTGGACAGGAAGTATAAAGCCCAACACAATCGTGGCTTCCACTTTCTCAAGCTGAGTGAGTCTGGGCAAGGGGAGACCAACATCACCAAATTCGTGGGCTTGAATCACTCTGGCATCCC
This sequence comes from Ellobius talpinus, assembly GCA_001685095.1. NCBI lineage: Eukaryota > Metazoa > Chordata > Mammalia > Rodentia > Cricetidae > Ellobius > Ellobius talpinus. Next base: position 13,705 of record LOJH01005683.1, on the reverse strand, counting down.
ATGCAGAGCTGCTAATTCCAGAGAGACCTGGATGCTGAGCTCAGTGTCGGTGAAGTGCATCCATGTGCTTCCCAACAGCCTGAGTCTCTGCACACTATCTCCTGCTACTGGGCAAATCGTGCTGAGCTGGACCAATACGGTTACCAGAGGCCTCAGAGCATCAAGAGCCCAGGTGGTTTGGGGACCTGAACTAACAATCAGGCTGTCCGAGCCAGATGGCAGCCAAGCCCAATACTGGTTCCTTTCTGTTCACCCACAGGCTTGGTTCCCAGCTACTACTGCTGTTCTGGGAGACTGTGGAATGGAGTCTTCCAGACACAGCTGGCACATGCAGGCCACTGGGGCTGGATTTTGAGGGTATTTTTTTTGTCCTGGCTCTGCTCTCCTCCACTGCCATGATGCCCAGAGTCTTCAAGCTGCCTCTGTCACAAGTTGAGCCACAATGGCCCTATACCTTCTGTTACCTCTAAAGGACTGCATCCCTCAGTGAGATGAATAAAAAGCCCTCCCTTGGGATGCTCCAGTTGTTCACATAAGGTATTGAACAGCCATACCCTCTGGTTTTAGGGTCAGGGAAATATAGAGAAGGTGCCGTAGTACAGTTTCTTTATGTTTCAGAAGGAGGAAGAAGGGGAACAGGGGTTGGGGGGCAGGGTCACAGTTCCCTATCCTGGGGTTGGCACTGGCCCTTGGCATTTGAGGGTCAGGTAGAACCCCCTTTTAGCTCTCTGACTATGGAAACTACAGACCCCCCCCAAGAAACTGAAGTTTCCCCTAGGAATCTCAAGCCAGGGAGGCACCAGCTAGAGTGGAGAAGTGTGTCACCCCAAAAGGGCTTTCACACAGTCCTATTAACTGTCATACCACTTTGCAGGAGATTCTGGAACCCAGACATTGGTGGACCAATGTTAAGTAAGACAGCAAGCACCTTGACCAGGCTTCCTTAGCTACGCACATCTCTTGCTCTGTATTAAAACCTGAGCCTCTTGTCAGTGCCCTGAAGATGGGCTTGGGGATCACTGTACCTCGTCTTTATTTACTCCACTTCTCAATGTGGCTGCAGTGACTAACTCTGCTTCCCTGATTTTCACTGATCTGACTCTATACTTGGAGTATTGAGGAAGGGTGGCTGAGTCTGGCGAGGGCAGCCAGGGACATCCTTTCCCCTTGCGCCACCTGCAGGTATCTGTTTCAGCTCTCTCCTGTTCCCCTTCCCCTTGCTGGAAGAGCTGGTAACATTGTCTGCGCTTTCCTTTTGCTGTTCACATAGCCCTCATGCTGCCAACAGGGCACTGTCATTGGCTGGGTCTGTGGCTCCATGTGCTGAGCTTGCCCCCAGCACTTCAGCAAGTGTCCGTGGCTGGCTGTGTGTCTTCACAGAGGCAAACAGAGACCGCTGAGGTGGAACTAGTTCAGCTTTAAGGGTGTTTTGGTAAGATGTGATTTGGACATGGAAGGGACCCAGAAGAAAGAAAACCCATCTAGGAAGATGGCTCAGTCAACAATGCCTACTATGTAGGCATGAGGGCCTAAGTTCTGTTCCCAGTCCCCACATCACACAAAGCTGGGCACAACAGTGCTTGTGCATGGACTCAGTGCTGGGAAAGTGGACAGAGGATCTCTGGGGCTCGCTGGCCAGCCAAGTTTACAATCAGAGAGTCCCAGGTTCTGTGAGAGAGACTCTGACTCAAAAAATAAGTTAGAGACTAAGAATGACCTAACATTGAACTCTGACCTCCACACGTGTGTGCATACATGCTTGTGAACCTGAAAAAAATACACACACACACAGAGAGAGACAGAGAGAGACAGAGAGAGACAGAGAGAGAGAGAACTATCTGTAAACCAACAAGAGAAGCTACCAATGATGCAAACTACCCTTGCCTTGACCTTGGATCTCCTACCTTGGACCTCTCCTTGACCTTGGACCTTCTACCTTGAATCTTTCCTTGAACTTGAACTTCAAAAGGCCTTTCAACATGAACTGTGTCCTCCATTCTTCTTCCTTAGGTCTGCAGCCTGCCCTGCAGAACTCAGACTTGGCCGTCTCTGCTCTGTCATGAGCCAATTTCCTAGAAATGTCTCTACTTAGATGTCTATCCTGTTGGCCTCCTCTCGATGGACAACCCTCTCTAAAAATGCATACTACAAATTAAAGTCAAACCCACTGCCAGATTCTCAGGGCAGCATTCGGAGACCTCCAGGCTCCAAGCAGGGTTCATATTGCTTTCATTTGGCATTTGGCAAACTTATTAGCAGTAGCAAATACTGAAAACCAGCTAATGATCAGAAGACTCCTCCTGCCCCATGGTTTGGAAGTACCCGCTGGAGGTTGAAATGCAGGCTGGACTGAAGTGCACCAACTGACCTCTCTCCCTAAGTGTTGGCTTCTTTATCAGTAAAGTGGAAAGTATTCATTTATTGACCCTATAGTTCTGGAACAATCCTCAGCCATACACAGATGTCTCTGTGGTGTTGTTTTCCCAGTATGGAGGCCTCTGGCTCACACTCCTGGTGGCTTTTTACTGAGAAGATGGGTGGAGGGCTTTAGGGAGGGTGTAAAGCTGGCATTTTAGCTAAGCAGTTTGGGGTACCATGAAAACAAAAGTGAGTGTGCCCCACTCAGAAGTGAGCATGCCCCCATTCGGAAGTGAGTGTGCCCCCACCGGAAGTGGGTGTGCCCCCCCACTAGAAGTGGATTAGTTACTGTGATAAAACACCATGGTCAAAAGCAACTTAGGAGAGAAGAGTCTGTTTGGGTCACATCCTTGTCACAGTCTGTCATGGCAGGAAGTCAAGGCAAGGACTCAAACAGGAACTTGGAGGCAGGAACTGAAGCAGAGGCCACAGAGGGGTGCTGCTTACTGGGTCTCCAGGACTTGCTCAGTCTGCTTTCTTGTAACCACCTGGCTACAGTGGGCTGGGTTTTCTCACATCAATTATTAATCCAGAAAATGCATCACAAGCTTGTCTACAGGAAATTTGATGGTGACATCTCCTTCCTTTGAATTGAGACTGCTCTCCCCAGGTGACTTGAGGTTATGTCACATTAACAAAAGACTAACTGGCCAAGACTGATTCAGAAGTTGTTGATGGCGACGGAGCATTAGAATCAAGATGGCCATCCGTGAAGGAGGCACCGCACGTGTAGTTTGCTACTCTTTTTAAATTTGAGGACTGTGTCACACACATATGCACAAAGGTGTGTGTGCACAGGTGTGTGTGTGTATGTGTGCGCACACGGAAACCAGAAGTGAACTTTGAGTGTTAATCCTCAGGAGCCACCCGCCTTGTTTTTTGACAATGGTCTCTCATTGGCCTGGAGCTTGCTAGACTATCTGGCCAGTGAGCCCCAGGGACTGGCCTTGCTCCCCCTCCCCGTGGGACCACAAGTGACCACCATGACTTGCTGTTTTGCGAGGATCTTGGCGGTGGAACTCAGGTCTCCACATTTATGCAGCAAGCATTCATCTCCTTCATGGCTTCCTCGCTGAACACAAAGCAAACCACTGCAACCACTTAGGAGTAGATCAAAGCCATGATGCCAGCAGACAAGCTATAAAAGGTTTATTAAAAATAGACAACACATGTAAACATGTCTGTCAGCCACCGGCTTCTGAATACAGCGTATCGGGTCCCAGCTGTTACTTCCTGCAGTGGGAGGGGAAAGCTCAACATGGGTTAACAGGAACCAGATTAAATGATCTTCCAGTTCGCCGAGGTCTAATAGAAAATGAACAGCCAGGTTCTGCTAGGTGTGTAGCGTGCACAGACGACCAGAGGTGTGCCGGGATCTCAGTGAAGGCAATCCTCAGCAATCGAGGGTCAGGTTGGCTTCTTACATTGAAATTGTTGTTTCAGTATGGCTTCATTTCTAAGTTCATCAGAGTTGAGCAAAAGAAAGAGGGAGGAGGCTGGAACCCTGAGTGAGAGGGACCTAATGGATAGACAAACGTGTCTAGCATGTCCAGTTCCATCACACACACACACACACACACACACACACACACACGCACTCCACGGGACGCTGTGACAGGAGCAAAGCTAAGCACACCTTTTCTATATTTCTTTCCACGCACTGGGTATTCGGGGCATTTCTTTTACTTTTACCTTCGCTTCAAATGATTGGTTGAAAGGAAGCCGCCAACTGGCTTATCCAACATGACAAGTGTTGTGCGAACCACGCCCCATTACGCCTTTTAATAACAATCGAGGAGAAGCAGAATAGGAGAGCAACACAGCCGGTCTGGTGAAAGCCTGAGATTTTGCCCCTGACATGGGCACTGGGGACTGAATTTGGGTCCTCCAAAAGACCTATATGCATGCTTAACTGTTGAGCCATCTCTCAAAGCCTCAGGAAAACTTTTATAAGTTCCCTTCAGTAAAACCTGGATGAGGATGTCCTGTGTAATTCAGGAGTCAACTGGGTGTATTCCACATCATAAGGCTACTATTTTCTCCGGGTAGTTTACATAGGACTCCAAATTAACTCCAATCAATGAAGAACCATTTTCCCCTCTATAAATAAATATCTTTACTTTTTAACATCACATTTTTATTGACAAGACATGAAACAGCTATTTCTGGCTTTTTTGTTGTGCAAAACAAAGAAACCGACAGTAGCAAACAAAAACCCAAAAGGAGAAAAAAATGAGGAAAAGGACAAAGGAAAGAAGCGAAGAGGGTTGGTCACTGTAGCACAGCCTTGTGGCCGTGGGCAGGACGTGGGTGAGAATGAAGCACGGAAGCCAGAGTGACCTCGCCTCAGCTGAATGAACCTCTGTGTATTTCAAGGCACTGGGTAACTAACATCCAGTGGACAGCCAACAGCAGCCACTGGTGTACCTTGGAGTCGGGATCCAGCACTAGCACCATGGGCCCCAAGTGTGACATACAGCACACAGTGCCTCTCTGTGTCCACCTCAAACGGTGATGCTGGGAGGGCGAAGGCACTAGGTCAGAAAGTCTTTCTCCAGGGCATAGATGGGCAGCGGGCATGTCACGCTCTTCACTCTACACAAGGGCATGGCACAGTCCCTGCTCTGGCCCTCCACACTGGCATCCAGCAAGGAAGGTGCCTTGCACCTGCTCCTCTCCTGGGCACTGAGGAGACAGGCAAGGCCTGGCACTGCGTGCTCCATGTCACTGGCCCAGGCAGCGGGGGATGTTGTCCTCAGTGAAGCAGTATGTGGATTTTGTGGCGGGGCAGGATGTGCCTGACGCTTGGCTAGAACACCTTGGGGTTGCCCAGGAGAGCCCTGGCTTGCCAGCTCGCTCTGAGGACCAGGTGAGGCAGAGTGTAGTAGTCCCGAATCTCCAGGGGCACCTGTGGGTGAAGAAGGACAGATGGTGTGCAGTGAGAAGACAGACCCTGAAGTCATGGCTGAAGGGAAAGATGACGGCCATTCTGCTTGACGGTGGGGTTGCCTGGAGTTCCAACACAGCAATGACACAGCCCCTGGGGTGTGCTTTTCTTAGTGAAAACATGCAATTAGAACAGAAAGAGTATTTCACTCTGTAACATTCCTCCAGCCATTTCACCCATTCTCCCCCGTAGCTAGGACGTCAGGTATGAGCCACCATGCCCAGATCACATAGCTGTCCACAGGCATAGTCTCAGAGAATACCTGTATGGCATTAATGTAACTAATCATAGCACTGCCTCTACACTTATTTCTACCATGCTCCTGACCACAAAAGAGGTGATGTCAGTAGGCAAGCATGTTATAGTGATGTACCCAAGGCCACAGACAGTGAACCTGAACACAAACCTCTACATAGTTAACTGCGACATCACCATGACCTGTGTGTGTGCCACGCACACATGCACACATACGCTCACACGTACGCGTGTGCACATGCATACACCATACACACACAAAGTCAACTCCAGACATGCTCACCTATTTTCAGAGACGGTCTCTCACCGACCTGGGATTTGCTGACTTGGCTAGCCTGGTTGGCCAGCAAACCTCAGGCATCTGCCTGCCTCTCCCTGGGATTACAGGTCTGCACACCACGCCCAGGCTTTTGATGTGGGTTCTGGGGGTTGAATTCAGGGTCTGTTTCATGCAGAGCAAACATTTTACTCACAGAGCCATTTCCCCAGCCCCAGAGAGGGGGGTCCTCACAGGAGGCTAAGTTAAAATAAGTTCACAGCGACAGGCCCCAGTGTAGTCTGACTGTGGGCCCTAATAAGATCCAGACACACACAGAAGAACCACCATGTCAGGACACAGGGAGAGGGGGTTGGCAAGCCCAGGGGATAAGCCTAAGGAAGACCCATCCCTACCCGCGCCTCCGGCACAGTGGGACAGAGGGCTCTAGTGTTTAAGCCGCTCCTGCTGCAGCTTTGTTACACAGCAGTCACCAATCATGCAGAGATGACAAGGACCTTGGTCCCAACACAACCACAGTGTGTGACCAGGGAGTGTCTCAGGAAGGCCTGGAAATAGTCGTGGTTGGCATTTGGGTTAGAGGGTTAGGATGAGGGTTTAGAGTTCGGGTTTACTGGCTAGGGTTAGGATTAATGTTTAAAATTAGAGGTAGTATTTAGGATTAGTGTTGAAGGCTACAGTCAAGTGTTTAGAGTTGGGGTGAGTGGTTTAGGGCTAGGGTTAGATGGCTGTGGTTTGGGACCGTGGTCAGCTCTTCCACTGTCTACTTGCTGGAATTTGGACCTAAGGACCCATCTCTGCCCCCAGAGTTTGGTCTGTCATTCATCACATGTTTTGTACTTACATGACCTGATAATCTGAAGCTGCTAGGTCCCAAACAAGCCTCTTCCCAGAATCTAAATTCCAGTGATATTAAAGTTATAACAATGAAGAATAGCACTCAAGAACCATTTGAACAATACTATTAATTGAAATCATTAGAAAAAGGAAAACACTCCTCTCCCCTCTATAACGCCATCTGCATGGTTGCCCAACTGCTGCCACCTACTCTGAGGTCGGAGAGGAGTTTCTTTGCATTCCATCCATGCATGATGGCGTTCCTTATCTCCTTCAGTGGCACAGGGTGGCAGGTTTCTCCCTGTCTGCTCCAGAAGGGCAGGTGACATGCTTCTTAACACTCCACAATCATTCTTAAGTCCTGGTTCAGGGATGAGTTCATAGCTGCTTTCTGGGGTGGTAGAACAGGGATCTGGAGTGAGCATCATGGGACCACAAGAGATCCGAGTGCTCCCCAAAGATAGCACCTCCTCATCAGCCTGCAGCAAACACTTTGTGGAGAGAGTCTTCGAGGAAAGACTTGGGGCACTTGGCAGCAGGACAGAGGGGTCATCACTGGGTGCCCTGCCTGCAGTCGGTTGTCTGGTACTTGCTTGGCACCTGGAGACCCATTGAAGTGTGCCCTCTTGCTTCTTTTCCTCTTTGGGTAGTGTTTTTTTGAGGGCCTGGGTTCCATGTAGTTTCCTGACATCCATTCCCAAAGCCAGTGATGCCAGCAGCCCCCCACACTCATACAGGGCAGATTCTGTTTTCTTCCTCAACAGGGGTGCACCCACATGGTTCATGGGGGAGCCTTTGGAGGGTTCCTCCTCCCGACTCTCAGCCTCTACTGGGTGCTCTTTCTGGCTGTCTTTGCAAAGAGGTAGACCAACATAGGCCTGGCCAGGGAACTTCATTTGCTTTGGTTTTCTATGTTCTAATCCATCAGGGGCAAGTTTCAGTTCTTCATAAGATCCTAAACAATGGTACAAACGTAAACATTATGGAACTATTGCATAGCAAACACCACCATTTAAACTGTGTACAAACACGCCAGAATCCACGAAGCATCAAGATATAAACAGAAGAATCACGATATACGACAGAAGCGTAAGATATAAATGCACACATGCACACACACACACCTCCACCACACTAAATCAAAGCATGCACAGGTCTTTCGGTGGAAGAACCCTTGCTTATTAAAAGGATCCCTCAGGGGGAGGGAGCATGAGGGTGGGTACCGCACCCAGCACACACTCAAGGCACACACCTCCAGTTTTGGTGAAACATCTCGATTTTCTCATGACATGAAACACATAAACACATGGCTGTAAAAGACCAGCTCTTTTCACTACCAAACATCCTTGAAGGCTGTCAGTGGTTTTACCTCTTAAACTCAATCTACTGAATATAACTCCAGCTCATCCTTAGTCGGGCCAACTAGAGAATATGCTAAACTCACCTGGGCCACTGGTTTTCTGGTAATATAAGAAGCTATGATCTTCATCTCCCCGAACATGTGGAGCCCATTTCCTTAGCCCATCCTTAGTTAGTCTGGATGCAAAACAACCTCTGGACTCAAGTCAAGCTCTAAAGGACCTGCTGTCACCCCTCCAACCGCCTTAAGGGTCACGTGAGATGATCCAGCGACCCCCCTCTCCCTCAGAGCTAACATCCCAACACACCCTGCTTCCTGAGACACGGTTACCTGGCTGGTCCACAAACAATGAAGCCAATGGTGTGGTTTTCTGACTTTTTATTAAGAAGGACGACCAAGGACTGTTGCCATCTGAGAGAGGCCTGACCCTACAAGACGAAGACATTTATGTTCACATAATGGAAGTGCAGGGCCCTCAAATACAATATCTTTTTTGGTATGTATGTGTGATATGTGTGTGTGCACACACATAAACATGGTTGCTTGTGTGTGGTGTGTGTATGTGTGTGTTCTGCTGCACCTGTGTGCACCTGCATCTGAAGGGCAGATGTGGATGTTGTAAGTCTTTCTAAAGTGATCTTTTTATTATATTGAGGCAGGGTCTCTCACCAATTCTGGCTAGCATAGCAAGAGATCTGCAGTCTCTTCCTCTTATGGGCCTAAGATTACAGGCAGCTGTCATGCTTGTGGCTTTACGTGTGTGCTGGAGCTGAGCTCGGGTCCTCAGGCTTGCGAGATAGTACTTTACCCACAGAGCATTTAGCCCAGCAGCTATCCTTTTAGAGCTGCAAAGAGAGTACCTTTGTGCTTTTGAATTTTGAAGACTTACCAAAGTACAAATATAATTTTTTTATTTATTATTTCTTATGTATACAATATTCTGTCTACATGTATGCCTGTAGGCCAGAAGAGGGCACC
>LOJH01005682.1:18294-33712 GCA_001685095.1 Ellobius talpinus | reverse complement strand
TTCTTCTTCTTCTTCTTCTTCTTCTTCTTCTTCTTCTCTTCTTCTTTTCTTCTTCTTCTTTTCTTCCTCTTCCTCTTCTTCCTCCTCCTCCTCCTCCCTCTTCTTTCACCTCCTCCTTCTTCCTTTTCTTCCTCATCCTCCTCCTTCTTCTTCTGAGGATGTGAAGGAGGAATAATTGATTCTGGGAAGGAGTGGTAGAGGGGGAGGGACTGGGAGGAAAGGGAGAGGGGAAACTGCTGTCAGCATGTAATGTATGAGAAAAGAATAAAAGTTAAAAAATGTCTTAGTTTCAGGTTTTAGAAATAAAATTATACTACACAACAGTTGTACTCTGAGAATAAAGTTAGTGAACAAGACAAGTAATTATACAGAAAAATAATTATAAATAGAGGAAAATTTTAAATCTGTTATGGTGATTGATTCACTCCAAGACCTCAGACATACGAGAGGAATTCTCTAGTATTAAGCCTCCTTCCAACCTGATGTAGATTTTTTATTAAAAAAAGTTATGTTAGGAAATTCAAATGGGTAAGTTATCTCAAAATACATATTATGGGAAGACTTTCTACAGAATAATTTCAATTGCAACCTGTTGTTAATTAAGATTGATTAGTCAAATGAAACACAGAAGAAAAGACTACACAGAGGTGTTGAGACAGAAAGTGCCTGTATCCATCTAATTTCCATCCAAGGAAGATCAATTTGAATGAATGAAATGCATGAGAAAGAAAGGCAGAGATAAAAATTAAGTAGGGTCTGCCCACAGAAGGTTTTAAAGGAGGTAATACTGAGCTTAGATTCCACCTAGGGTGGTACAGGACTCTTTTAAGGATCTGAACAATGGGGTGCAACTTTTTAGTGGTTATAGAAAATATATCAGTAGACTTTATATGGATTAGATAGACTTGATATGAAGCTAGCAAGAGGTCATAAGGAAATGATTGATTTAAAACAGGATTATAGTGGAGAGTATAGAGAACACAAGAAATATTTAAGATTGATTTTGAATATTAAATTGATATGACTTTATAGGTGCTGTGAATGTATGAATTAGGATAAACTGTCAAGCATGTTTTCTGGGTTACTGGTTTGAGTGCCTGGGTAATTGGTGGTCAGTGACAGAGTTACAGAAAGAAAACTGGAAATTTTCACAGGGAAAAGATAGATAATCCAGTTTCATCATACCAAATCTTAGAAGCCAGAGAGGCATCTAAGTAGCAACACTAACTAAACTAAAATCTAGATTTTAGAAAGGACTTGAGAAAAGCATATGGATTTAAGGGTTCTTGGTGGTCAATCAGTAGCTAATGATTAGGGATGGATCAAATCATTGTTTATGTTCAGCTATATGCTTAAAATTTTAGGATATGCTGTATCTATAGGTCCTCATCAAATTACCAATATCAAACATGTTTGTTAAATTGTGTTGCTTTTTGGATAAAAAGTTTTCAAAAAAAGATTATTGTTTAAAACATTTGACTGAGAATAGCTGAGAAGTATACCGAGGAGTATACCTGAATCAGAAAGATGCATTATTCTTTCCAAGTTTCCCAGAGTCTACCTTTAGTACATATCCAAAAGAGATATACATATTTAGAAACTAGCTTCTCCTTTCCTTTCCTTCTCTTTCCTTTCCTTTCCTTTCCTTCTCTTTCCTTTCCTTCCCTTCCCTTCCTTTCATTTCCCTTCCTTTCCTTTCCTCTCTTCTCCTTTCCTTCCTTTCCCTTCCCTTCTTTTCCTTTCCTTTTTTAATTGAAAATAGATTCTTCTCACCAATTTATCTCAACCACAGTTTCCTTTCCCCTACTCCTTGAAGCTCTGCCATGCTTTCTGCTACCCCAGACTTACTCCCCTTCCATCCTTTTTCATTTAGAAAAGAGTATATCTCCAAGAGACAACAACCACATACAAAAGAGAAGGCAAAAGTCCTCATATCCAGTGTACCAGATGTAGCATCCTTACTTGAAGCATTAACTAACTTTTCTTTATTGATAAAAATTTGAGAGTCAGATATTGTCATAAGAACCTGAATAATCAGAGAAGCAGCAGAGAAACCACCATTTACTTCCTAAAATTTCTCATTCCTCCTTAAAAAGTGCTGAGATCCTCTCTCAGCCCTATATTCTTGCTTCTTGTCTCCTATCTATAGTTCTGCAAACTTTTATAACCATAGATGTAACCATTTTGGTCAGCTAGTCGCTAGCTACATCCTCTGACTCAAAATAATGCTTATTTTATGAATAAAATCAAAACATCACACCACATTTCCCTCTTTTTTCTAAATAAAAAAGAAAGCTTTAACTAACACAGTAAAACTATATACAATAATTACAATAACTGCATAAAATATATACAGGTAAGAATTATATTAACAATGTGCAGTTCATTTGCATTTTCAAATTCAGAGAAAATACTACCTTGTCTATTCTTTCTCAGTGGCTTTAAAGTTTTGTACTGAATTCACCTTTTATTCTAACATGTATTACCAACCCAAAACTATTTTTATGTATCTCCAACTTTATATACTTTATAATTCTTTTTTGAGTTTATTTTTCCAATTTGATAACAAGAAAAATGATAACTATCCAATGTTCGACTCCATCAAAGATCTGACAAGGTTATAATATTACCTGAGTAAACAGGGAGTACAGAATAAACAACCTCCAAAACTAAGAAATGGCAGAAACACCTGACTGGCTGGACAAGGTTCCTTTGTAACATTGTGGCATCCATCATCAGCCTACAGGCCTTGAATATCTGAAAAACTTTCTGTGAAGCAGGAATTGTAAAGGACTGTCCCACCTTGTCATGGCAAGACTTGGCAGTGACTTTCTTTTGTGTCCTGCTGTTCAATTTAGACAGCAACTATCAGCAGTTGAGGCAAGGACAATTTCTTATTCAGTGACTAACTTTTGCCACAAAGAAACTAAACTCCATATGAACATTCTTTGATGTCAGTTATCTTCTCTAAAGTAGATTGGTGCTGCCAGGATCAGATGTGCCTCATTGTGAAAAAAACCTTATATTATCAAAACATCTTAAATATCATTTTGTGTAGATTTCTGAAGTGTTTGAAAACCATCTTCCATATCTGTTTTTGACCTTGAAAACATACCCAATCATGTCTACAAATTTGATTAGATGACTAACTACTAACCTGAATTTCATTTTTATACTAAATAATTTGGATTAATAACTTTTAAGGACTAGAAATTTACATTATTAAATGAACTGGCAGGTATGATACATTTAAAAAAATTCCCTTAATAGTGTAATTATTGTGGTAATTTTTGAAGTTATTTCTTATACATTTGTTTGAAATTTTATTTCCTGTAGAGTCTAACTAATGTTCGACAAAGTTTTGCTCCATTATTTTTTCCCTTAAGGACCAAAATAGAGATATCAAGTTGTTGTTTAATATTGAAAAAGCTGATCAATAAAAACATTGCATGGCTTATGTAATCCCAGTGGCTTTTTGATTATGGAAAAGCAAAGTTCTTGTCCAAATGAAAACATAGGACACTCTTGAAAGCAATTAAGGAGTGTCTCTGTGCCCTGTGCTTTTCCTTGCAGCCTCTCTTCCACACTATTTTACATGTTGAGAATGGAGGAAATGACAAATGAACCAAAAATTTGCATAAAGTTAGTCAAGTGACTCCATGATACATTCTGTAAAAATTGGAATCCCTCTTCCTCTTCCTCCTTTTTGTTTTTTTAAGGTTTTTGAAACAGAATTACTCTGTGAAGCCCTGGCTGTTTGTAACTTTCTCTGTTGACCAGGCTGTCCTTGAACTTGGAGAGCACCTGCCTCTGCTGCCCAAGTGTTAGGATAAAAGGTGTATGCCACCACCACTCAACTGGAATAATTTTTTTTATTTAATGTTTATTTAAAAAATATTTTTTATAACTTCAAAGGATCCTTTTGCCTTGGAAGAGATAAGAGAACTGATGTTAGAAAAATGGCATACCAAAGTCTGGCAGATAACTTGAATCCCATAATATAAAATTATTTTAAAGGAAAGCATTTTCATCAAATACTTCTTGGTGAGCTCCCTTGGAGAGCACAGATGAAATTGTATCTCACCAGTGTACACTTGCACTTGTTTTTACTGAAGCTGCCTGAGTGCACGAAGATGAGTTTCAGCTCTTCACATTCTAATACCAGGTGTGGAATGACGCTGGTAAATCATACTCCATTCATCTGTACACTGGCCATCACTGTGTTTTCTATTTTGTTATATTGATTTATTTCCCAAATAAATGCTCATCAATGTCTCCCATGGTGCTAATTTGCCAACTTTTTGAATAAGTTTATCAGTATAGTTTCTAGTGCAGGGTAACTCCATAATAACTGTTGGTATTAGCAGACAACACATGACTCTCACTTTCACTCAGAGGTATATTTGAAGCCTGTAAAAATGGAGATCAGATTTTCTTTTCTTTCTTTTTTTTTAGAGTTCAGATTTTTTATTATTTATTTTTACTCCTTTTTTGAGATGTACATTGTGGAATACTAGTTTAAGATGTGTTACATTGATTTATGCTGTGGAATATTTGCTTGATTATGCAAATATGTGTTACATTATTTTAGGCTGCATTTCTTTAACTCTGTACAGATGTGCTACTTTGCCTGTCTCAAACAAATGATTGGTCTAATAAGGAAGTGAATGACCAAAAGTCAGACAGGAGAGAGAAATAGGTGGAGCTACCAGCCAGAAAAAGTAAACAGGAGGATAAATCTAGGTTTGAGATAGAAGAGGGGAGTACAGGTGAGAAGAGGAGGATACCAAGTACGAGCTACCCCGCCATGTACCAACCATGGAATAAGAAATAAATAAGGGTATATAGAATCTAGAAAAGTTAAAGCCTGGAGGCAAATGTAGAAGAGATAATCTAAGAAAAACCAGCTAGGAATAAGCCAAGATCAGTCCGGGTATTCGTAAATAAGAATAAGTTTCTGTTTATTTACCAATTGAGTGGTTGGCCCCTGAAATGGTTAAAAAACAAAACAAAACAAAACAAAAACAACCAACAATAGATTTCCACTTGAAAAGTATCAACTTCCCTCTCACTTCAGAAAGTTGTTGGTTGCTACCACGATGCTTATGCTATGGTTGCACCATTGGGCTTATCTTGTCAGGCCAGTCAATACTATATTTCCCAGAGTTCATCAGCTGAGTAAGACTGAGTAATACTTTTCTCCTTTGTTGGTGGGCATATTGCCTTTCAAAACTAGGAAAGCCAGCCAGTAGGGATGAAGCTTGCAGATCAGTACCAGCTTGATATCTCCATATTCTGTGACTGGTTTATGGTGTGTTTAGCAATAGGGTCTTCCCATCAAGTTCTGGAAGCTAACCAGTATCACTGACAATAGTCAGTAATGTTTGGTACTCTATAGTACATCAGTAGCTAACAAATCCAAAATACTTATTTTATTTGTTAGCCTATGGTACTATGGTGTCTAATAGTGTATTGCTATTCCATTATAGGGTAATTTCTTAAAACTCTCCTTCCCACACGTTATGTGTAAGCTTTGTAATAATAGACACCTATATGACTTCTTCAAAGAATCTTTAATATTATTTACCCCTCTCTATATTCCCTTCTCTAACTTGCTTTACCATCTCCACACCAATCCAAACCAATTATTTCATTATTCCTCTTTAATTCTTTGTTTTGTTTTGTCTCTTTTCCCCACTGAAAGCCATATTTCCATGGCCCATTACTAAATAGGTATTCTGAATCAAACACACATATCTGAAGTGTCAAAGATAAAATTCACAAATGAGAGAAGACATGTGATATTTGTCTTTCTGGATGTGAACTATTTCACACAGAATGATTGTTTCCATATCCATTCATTATCCATAATGATGATGCCTTGAGCATCATTGCCTTTTTTTAATCTTAGGGGCCAGAGAGAAATGGAACAATATTCTTCAAGTGCTGAAAAATGGTGATATCTCAGAATTATATATTTAACAAAATATCTGTTAGTAATGAAAATGAAACCAAGACAAACCCAGATGAAGAAAAAATAAAAATCAGTGGTAAGAAAGGCCAAACAGTATTTGAACAGTTCTCTATCAACATCGAGAGACTGATATTCTGGCCTTAAGTCCCAGGTGGTGATGGTTCAGGAGAGGCTGATAGCTAAAGAGGCCAAGAGCATGGTAGTTTCCAAGACATAGAAGGTTGCCAAAGAATCTTTCATCCGCAGCCTGGAAATTCTGGCACTAAAGCCAGTGAAACACTCATCACCAAATTAATTTTACAAAAGAAGGAAGGTCAGTGATGAGACAGAGACTAATCTTTGGTGAATTTTTAAAAATCTAGACATGTACAAGAAGGTTCTGCCCATATTTGCGACGTGTCTTTCTATATCGATTAAAGCAATCAAGTTAAGCCATCAGTGCTCAGGTCATTCTAGTGGCATTTTCACATTTAAAAGCAACCACCCCCAACTCTCCCATTAACTGTACACTGTCAGCATCTGACTGGTAGTGCTATGCTTGTTCCCTGTTACCCACCAGTGATCCTAATATATCACAAAAGGTGAATTTATCTCCGCTAGGTTGAGGTGAAAATTTTGACTCCTTCCTTGGTCTTCTTCTTTACTACTGCAACAAGGTGGTTGTTCCATGACTGTTATTAGGTAATACGGATATCTGAATAGCTTACCTAGTCTCCACTAAACTCTGCAGTAAGAAACTTTCCCAATATTGTTGAGTTTGGGATGAGGGTCTGTAATGGCAATTCTTAGTTGCCAGCTTGATTACATTTGGAGTTAACTAAAGCTCATGTGGCTGAGTACACCTGCATGGCACTTTTCTTAATTAAATAATTTCAATTGGGAAGACCCACCTTTAACACAGATCTTTTGAGGTGAGAAGATCTAGCTTTAACCTGGGCCACATTTTCTGCCAGCAGACTACATAAAGGACATGTAAGAAGTAATTTCTCCTTACCTGCTTGCTGTTGTTCTCACTGGTAAGTCTATTCCTTCGCTGCCATTAGAACTCACTTTTTCAGAAATCCACCATATACTGAAGACTACCTGAGACATCCAGCCTCATGGACTGAACAATTACTAGATTCCTAGACTTTCTTTTGGTGGACAGCCATTTTTCACTAACTGGACCACAACCTGTAAGCCACTCTAATAAATTCCATATATATATATTTGAATTGATAATACATACTATATCATATAATATATAACAGAATTGAGAAAATATATATATATAACTTATATAAGCATATAATATATAATTATATAATACATATAAATATAAATATATAACTAATCTGTTCTGTTCTCTAGAGAATCCTGACTAATACAGAAACATAGTAACACTGTAGAAAACTTTTATTTGCTTAAAATAGTTTTCAAAATCTATACATGTTACATGACCCAATCAGTGTTTGGAAGATACAATTTTATTGGTGACTCATAAATATCAAAAGCATTCTTCTAATGGAGCTGGTCATCTGCTTGCTTCTCACAGGATTAAAATAGATCATTATGGATGTTTTACCTCACTGTAACATGATTTCAATTAGATATTTTTTGGTAACACATGTTTTTTAAATCTAAAAAGCCCCACTAACTGAGAAGATTTTCATAGATTATCCAAGTTCTCAGCCATGTGATCTAGAAAACAAGGAAATGACATGACCGTGTTGAATGTCAGTTGTATCCAGAATGGATGGATGTGAACACCAAGCCTGTGTTGCTAAGGAATGTGGCAAGCTAATAATTGCCCAGCAGGTAAGATGTGGTCCTTCAGTGAAGCGAAATATACTTTCAGGAAAGTTTAAGACAGGTGTCAGTTCGACATTTTAAATATTTTAAGTGCTGGCTTAGTAATACAACTGTGTTAATATGGTGTGGTGTGACGATAGCAGAAAATTAATTTCACGGACTATTTAATAGAGGACCACTGTGGCTTTCCCTCCCATTCTAATTGTCTGACTTTTGATGACTTTGTACAGATTGGAAGCTTAGTTTGTTCTTATGTAAAATGGAGAGACAAGAGAATGCTGAACAAAGTTGCATCCACTTGTTTTCTGGCTTGAACTATGGAGATTATAGCAGTGAGCAGTCAGGATACTCTTCAAATTTACTGTCACTGTTATCAAATGTTCTGCTTATGTTCTCTCCCAAGTAGAAGAGATGCCTGACTCTTTGATGACTTGATGTCAATTACTGATACAGATATGGCACGGGTCTGGTATAAAAGCCATGGCAACAGCTACCCGACAGTATAAAATACCTTTGTTTTATCTTTCACATATCGGTACCCTCTGGTATTATATTCTTGGAAAAGGAGCAGAGTAGGTACCCAAGTTGGGTTGAAGTTTAAGATCTGTGACATGGCAGGATAATTAGCTTCTTAATTTGTTACTTTAAGGCAATGAAATCAATACCTGCCCTGAATATTTGTGGTCACATCATTAAAATTAAACTAATTTGCATCTCATGTGTTTTCCACTTTGGAAAAAGATGTTTTGGAAAAGGTCACTTTGAAGAGTAGATTCTCCTCAACTATTTTTTTTTCTACTCAGTTTTTAGTGGAGTTATGTCCCAATAACATTCTTGTAAGTAAAAGCTATTGAATGTAGAAAATGAATTTCATGTGTCATAACTTGGATTGGCTTGTCTTAAACATACTACAACATGCATTAGTCTATAGCTGGACAAAAATAAAGTTTGGAGACTGTTATATTGAAGTATTAAATGTCTGTGGATAAAATCCTTCCCGGGGGGGAGACAGTCTCTACTCTTCTACCTAAGGTCCCATGACAAACTGAGGCATGACTGTTCCAAAGTGGATGATGAGAATTGATGAGGTTTTGGGCTTCCTTACAGGCTCTGGTGAGGGTTTACTTTCAGCAGTGTGGGTGCTTCTCTCCGCAAAGCCTTCACTTGCAAAGCTTTGACCCAACAGGGACGAAGGCTTCACAAGTCTCCTAGTCTTCCTTCCAACTCCTCACCCTGGCTGTGTGCAATTAAAGCGGAGTTGCATACAACAGATAGTAGAGGCTGTATACCTAAGTGAGGGACTTGAGATGGTTCCTGTCCCCAAGTTGGTGGCTTGGGGGACAGTCATGCACAGCAATGTCTTATGGAATATAGTGAATATTCCTATTCCAAATTACTGTGAATATATTATATTGCAGGTAATTATTTTTATAATCATTATGACCTGGTGAATTTGGAACTGGAGCTGGTTGCCACTATCCCTTGTTGCACTGGACTTACACTTCATATTTCTAGTACAGGAAAAGATACGAAGGGCTGTTTTTCTGAAATATGTGTCATTAAATAGGAAGAAGAAGGAGGAAGAGAAAAAGGAGAAGCAACAGTAACAGCAAAAGCATTAAAAATTAAAAGTAACAGCAAAAGCATTAAAAATTGGTAACTGTTAAAATTAAAATTAACATTAAAAATTGTAAGAAACAATATTGGAATTAATACCAATAACATGGGCGTATGTGTGTGAAGGCCTTTCAAGTTTGATTCGATTTTTTTTTGAGTGATAGTTGGTCTCCTTATGTAGCCAAGGCAAGCCTCAGAATCAGCATCTTCCTGCCTCCCCCTCCTTAGTGTGCATTCCAGGTGTACTCCACCAGTCTTGGCTCATCAGAATTGGCAGTTATCATCACACACATGTGATGAAAATTCTCTGTATTCCTTACAATACTCTGTTTATTTTTTCTACCAACTCTAGACCAGAGTTTGTTTAAAAAATCAAGCAAAATGTGCATAAAAATGAGGATATTTACAGTTTGTTCTAGAATGATGTTTTGACATATAGTACAGAAAAATAAGAATAAATGTGTTGGGACTCACGAAGTTCTGTGTTTTTCCCCTTATTCACAAATGTTAATGAAACTTTCAAAAATGTCAGTTTTCTACGATAAAAATCAATAGTTTAATGCCATTTTATTTCAAGCCTTGTTTTTGAATGTCTTGGTATTTGTTAAGCCAAAGTGTCTGTCAGTAAATAATATTCACTTGTGCATCTTGCTCTTTCTTCTTAATGTTTTGAAATTTTAACTCTGATGGAAAAATACTGATTAACTATTCCAAAACTATTTTGATCATATTCCAAGACCCAAGTGGTGCATGAATAAGCTCTTACGTTTTCTATTTTAAAAATAATTGGATCCTTCTAATCCTAGGTGTCCATATCCCATGTGTTAGCTGGCACAGAACTAAGTAAATAGCCCGTTTTTGTATTTGCATTTTAATTTCCCTTCAACGGGTTGCAATCTATGTTTTCATACAGAGAGTATTCCTGCATTATAAATAGATGTCACTTGAGCTGTCATTTCAAAGATCTAGGATGAGAATCTGAAAGTCTAGAGACCATGTTTAAAGTCACAAATTTAGTTACAGTTTTTGAAACAATTTAAAATGTTTTCCTTAAGATGGAAATGTGTATAGCCTCCTAATTGGTAATCACAACTTGTGACAAGCTACCTATTAATATGAATTACATAATGCAACAGTTTAGCATTGAGAAGATCATCTTAAACAAATTATATACAGTGTATAAAACTGGATTGACTCACTTGCCTATATGTGCATACTTATTATGAACATATGATATTTCATAGACACAGTCTATCAAAACAGAAAGATTTCTTCCAAATGTATGACAATCTTCTATGAGTAGTACAAAAGGTACGTTAAATAACTAATCTAAGAGAGATGTTTATTAATGATTAATGTTCTACTTAATTGTGCTTTCTATTGCAGTGTTTTTCTATACTAAATATTTTTTTAAAAAAATTATATTGTTTCTGTTCTACGCTGAAGTTTCTTTTGCAGTGGGAAATATTTTAAACTAAAGACTTCCCATATGGCCCTGCCAAGGTGAATTTTTCCTTCACAGCCTTGACTTACAGTGGAAGTTGATGTGAGAGTTTGTCATGGTTGTTTTGACAGTCTGGCCATCCTCATTCAGGGATGTGATCCCTGTGGTTTGTCAATTATCCTGCTAACCCTACAGCAAGAACAACACTCAAGGCACTGAACTGTCAACCAGTAACCAAGAAATAATATCAGGATCCAGAAAGGCAGGAATGAGAGGACGGGGTGCTTCCAACAACAGAGGCTTGCATATCACTCAGTATTTGTTTTATTTATGGAGGCTTGTAACAAATTAATTACTGTGAATCACATGGTGAGGTCCCACCTATTGCTTTGCACATTCTTTCCTGTCTAAATTTAGAGCAAGGATTTGAGTGCTGACTCCCATTTTGCTAGCATGAGTTTCTGGTGCATGATGCTTGGGGAAATAGGAAGATCACCTGAAGTTAATTTTATTTTTAATATTTTGTTTTTCCACTTGCCTCATGTTCACTGTAACATCTTCAGGGAAGAAAATTTATCTGGGGGCTTGCACAAGTTTTTAAAAATAATTGTTAAAGTTTTGAGAAATCTCATTTGTATGGAAATTAACATATACATCAGGTAAAATTGTGTCTTGTGGATGACAAAAAGACTTTCAAAATCAAGTGTCAAAGGGAATTTATACTGAACAATTCATAATTATTACTAAATTTTAAAAATTCTTTCATTAGCTTATGAGTATGGGTGCTGTATGTGTATTCTATGTCTGTTAACCTAGATGCCTGTCTATCTGGTGCCCATGGAGGCCATCGGATTAGACAGTTGTGAACTGTCATATGAGTGCTGGAAGTAAAAACCAGGTCCTCTGTGACCCTTAACTACTGAGCTATTTTTCCAATTCCTCATTACCAGATTTTTAAGAGAAGAAATAAGAAGGATTTCAATGTGCAAATAATATCCACCCAACAAATGAAAAATCATAATGAAGAGGAAGTTATATTCCAGAACAATAGTCTGCTATCTATTATTTCGTAGGGCTCAGTGGAATCATGTGATTCACGTACACTCCATAGACTTTCATTTTGTTCTGGTGTATATCCTGTGTTCCAAATGCATATTAATTTGAATGTCTGCTGTACATGTAAACTAAAGGATATCAGGTAATTAATAAGTTGAATCTGGAACAATGCATCAGTATTTATTGGCTATTTACAAAAGATGTGTGTGTTGTGTGTGTGGTTATGTGTGTATATTAGTGATGTATGCTAGTGTGTGTATTTGTATATGCATATATATGTGTGCCTGTGTATGTATATATGCGTCTGTGTGTGTATGCATGTGTTTGTGTACATGTGTTTGTATGGTATATGTGTATAGTTTGTGTTTGTGAACTTGTAGGAGACTGAACCCATGCCCACATCTGCAGAGGCCAGAGTAGGATAAGCATCTTCCTCTGTTGCTGTCTCCATTGTTGCATCGAGACAGAGTCTGTTTACTGAACAGAAAGCTTGTTGTTTAGCATAAGCTGGCTGGCCAGCAAGCCCTTGGGATCTGTGTGTCTCTTGCCTCCAATGTGAGGATTGCAGTCATATTTAACCACATTTAACTCTTGTGTGGATGGGGATACTACCTCAGTTCTTCATGCTGTCTGAGCAAATGTTCATAGACATCGAACAGTTTTCCACAGCTTGAAGAAGACAGTTTCTGTTTTCAAGCAATTTTCAAGGAAAAGTGTGAGTGTGCCATACTTCCTGACTTGTGTGCAAAATGCTTGAAATCTAAGATATACTCTATGAAAATAAATCAAGTGATGAAATTTACCTGTGAAATTAAAAAGAAAACATTAAGCATAGCTTTCTCTGTTTTGACAAAGTATAATGTTATTTGTAAGGTGCTTAATATTTGCTTGGTATGTACCCCAGTGTACTAATAAGACAGAGAAATATAGCACAGTCATCGATAATTTTAAAGTATGGTGTGCTTTAATCTCATGTACAGAGTCTGATATGTGCTGTCTCCCTGTATATATTTATGTGTGTGTGTTGTGTTTAATATCTTGCTTCCAAGTTTTGTTTTTCTGTGCTTTTAGTTTAACAGGCATCTTCTATAATAAAGAAAACAAATTTTGAAAATATAATTTTAATGAGTCTTAACAGTTTAATATACAGATGTGCCATTATTTGTTTCAGTTTTATTCTAGAATTAGATTCAGTTTGTTACATTTGCAAAGACAGAAAATGACTGTGATTCTTATTCCTGGTTCATTTTAGAATTATTTCACTTTATGACAGATGTTTTACAATAAATTACTAATTCAAGACATCAATTCTTTGTATCAATGGGAGGACTCAAGTCTTAGAGTCCATGATTCACATTAGAAATTATCCTGATTTTTAATATGTTTTATTACTTTTAAAAAGATTGTTAAAAGTATAACAAGAATGTAGCTCAAATCCACTAGCTCTGCTGCCTACATCACACACTGCCTCTTTCTTGAACCAGCTCTATGCCTGCAACCAGCGTCCCTCAGTAGTTATCCCACAGTCTGACATTTCCAAAACACTGGGGTCTCTGCTGTGACGTTGCAATTTAAACCTCAGCCTGATAGCTTCATCCAGTGGCCTCTCTGAGCCTTATTCTAAGGACTTCAACTCTGCCATACATTGTCTATCCTCTGTGCTCTCTGCACGATGGTGCACGACTCCACAGTTACCCGTAACCTTCTATGTTTCATGTCTGCAAAATCAACACCATGTGGACTCTATGGCCAAGTTATGCTGCCAGATTAGAATGAAGCCTGGCCCCTTGTAGCACAGTTGTATCAGTCTCTATGTGCTGACCCTGGAGAAACATTGCCCTAACAGTTGCATTTCAAGATCAGTGAACCTCGTCAGTGAAAGTCTAGGAATAGGCCTTCTTTTTTCACATTTTTTCTTCATTGTCAAAAGATGGAACCTTCCATGGGTTGGATCTTGCCTTCAGGACACTTTTCTTATTGTGTCAATGGAAAGTGCCAGGTTTCACATTAATTATGTTAATCTCTCTTTAAAAATACATATTCCTGTCATCTACATCCTCTTTGTCCAAAATTTTAGTGTTACTCACATTTCTCTTCTCCAAATCCCACATTTTCTTTATCATTCTGTACTACCTTTTGAACTCTTTCACTGTAGAACTGGATGGAAAAAGGGAGCAGTAACCAGGACATAGTCTGGATGCTACCCTGTCTTGAAATCTCCTCTACTCTATAAAAATAAATTAGTCCATTAACTTTAAACTCATGTTCTTGGGACACAAACAGAATGCAGTCAATTTTGGACTCTAGTAAAGTCCCTGACAAACTCGTGGATTTCCCCTGGAACATCATGAATCAGCTTCCACTGTCCACGCTCCTCTCAGCATTGCCTTCCAAGCTCCTACCAGAATAGCTCGTTAAGTTCTGCTGACAGTGCCCAGCAGCTTTTCTAACACAGAATTCCAAAGCTTATCAAATTCTTCCCACAATTTAGCCCCAAAGTTCTAAGAACCATATGCCATGGTCCTGTTTCTTGGCACAAATGTTGTGTAGTAGTTACTTATATGGTAGGTAGGCCTTATTTTGGCTCACAGTTCAAGGGTACAGCTGAACACAGAAGGCCACACACTATGGTAGGAGCTTGAGACAGGTACTCATATCACACATTTAGGAAGCAGAGGACATGAATGTTTTGGCCCCACTCATGTTCTCCTTTTCATTTAGTTCAGGACTTCAGAATGGAAACACACCCACTGAGGTTGGATCTTTCAACAATGCTAAACCTAATCTAGATACACCCAGAGTATGGTTTCCATGATGACTTTAAGTCTCATCAAATTGAGAGCCATGGGTAACCACCAGGTTATTACCACTATAATGGTTAAACCTTACTACCCATATGTTAGTGTTGTAGAGGGCATCTAGTTAGAAATATGAATGGTTACTCTACAGAATACAGTAAGCTAGTTCTTATTCATGCCTCAATATGCCCATTAGTGAGTAAAGTTGTACTGGAATCTTATAGCTTTTGAATTTCCTAAAAGGAAGTTAGAATAACAATTATTTAACAATTATTTTCATTATCTCTAGTTTACAAACAAGCTTTTAGATGCATCATAGAATCCATCTTTTAAAGGCACCATATAATAGTGATTATTTTCATCTGTAGAAAACCACAGAAAGGTCATTGCTTGTAAGTATCTCTGCTTAGGTTGCATAACATATATTATTGGCTACAACTGTTAAGGAACTGCGTTGGCATTTTGTGATGTAGCCCAGAGCATCTCAAACTTTAATGTACATATGTATTATCTGGGGATCTTATTAAAAGGCAGATTCTGATTTGTTAAATCTAGACTGGAGCCTGGGACTCAGGTTTCTATCCACTTCAAAGTGAATCATGGTCCACTATCTCTGTCAGAGTAGCAGTGATTTAGACCACAGCAAGATGCTCTACTTATTTGATGGTTAATTATTCCTCCCCCGTCTCTCTCTCTCTCTCTCTCTCTCTCTCTCTCTCTCTCTGTGTGTGTGTGTGT
>LOJH01005682.1:0-13766 GCA_001685095.1 Ellobius talpinus | reverse complement strand
TCTATCTATCTATCTATCTATCTATCTATCTATCTATCTATCTATAGAGAGAGACTGTAACAATTTGAAAGATAAAAACTGGTCTCACTGTGTGGTCTTAATATTAGACAATAAAGTCCGATACAAGTAGGTCTCTGATGTCCTTTGAATTAGATACAATAAACTGAAAGTCAAGTTCCTTTGATACTGCTAAGAAAAGCTCCTGTAAACCCTCAAATGTACTTGTAACTGTATAATATTTTTGATGGATTCCTGAATTAAATGACTTGTTGCGCAAAAGTAACAGCTGCCTTCTAACATTGTTTCTTTTTAAGGATCCTAAAAGACCACCTTCCTCAAGTTCTGCTCTTGATTGTTTTCCAGTTATTGGGTTTGTGATCTGATGATCTATTCTGAGGTTATGGAAACCTTATAGGTAGCACATACTTGATGGCAATGAATGTTTGGGGCTATGATGTTGGGAGCAATCACTATCCTGTGCTTCCCTACACAGCTCTCCTTCCTCTCCCTCACTTCTCACTGCTATGTACCATGAGATATAAGCTGCAAAAACTTGGCTCCACCTCATTCTCTCCACCATGGATGCTGTGTTTTACCACAGCCCCAGAAGTGATAGAATCAAGTGACTGTGGACTGAGACCTCTGAAACATATGATCCCAAATCAGACTTTATTCTCATTAAACTGTTTGCTCAGGTATTTTATTCTATCAATGGAAAGGTGAGCAACCCATAATATTGGTTAACATAACTATGGACAGGTGTTTCACCTGTTTAAACTGAAGTCTTAGCATCCATAATGAGTATAATACTAATATGCCAACTTAATTATGTAATTTTAATAAATAGCAAATGTATTTATGGTTTGAAAGTGCTGGGTAAACTGCCAAGTATTCCACCCCATTGGGAATTAATTTCTTATGGAGGTTATCAGTGAGTGAGGTTGCTATGGCAACTATTTGGGCTAATAATGTCTCAAAAACAAAAGCAATTATATTCATGTCCCCTATATATGTATGGCAAATACATAGGGTTAAGCACAAAGTATAACTTGGATTCATTCAACAACTCTCTTCATTTTCTATATGTTACTTTTTACCCTTGCCTGTTTTATTATAGAAAAATTAAATCTTAGATATTGGTGGATATAGGAAGTGAAGCTAAAGGACGAAGAGAAATAGAGGACATGAAAATTAAAAAAAAATCTTACAGAAATTAGGAAGGAGATAGTTAGGCTTATTCTAAGAATTTCAATATAAGGTTTCCTCTGATATTTGTTCTTTCTGCTTTATCCCACCGGTGAAAATAAATGAGCCAATGGTTCTTCCGCTGTATGCCCTGGAGAGTCTGCTACATCGCAGTATAACCAAAGAAAAGAGTATCTCTTTCTGATTAGCAGTCTCACAGCTTTTCTCTCAAGCATTCCCTTTGGGTTTCAGAAAATTATTGCAAACCAGATCTAAAGCAGAGTGGAACAGACACCACTCTTGCTTTATAACTGCTCTGCCAGCTAAATTCAACCATGTTTATTGTCTTAGGGTTTCTATGGCTGTGAAGATACACCATGACCATGGCAACTCTTTTAAAGAGAATCATTACAGTTACAGAGGTATAGTCCATTATCATCATGGTAAGACATGGTGACATGCAGACAGACATGGTGCTAGAGAAGAAGCTGAGAGTTCTACAATTGATCTTCAGGCAATAGGAAATAAACTGTAACACCCGGCATAGCTCGAGCATAGGAGACCCCAAAGCCCACCCCCACAGTGACACACTTATTCCAACAGGGTCACACCTCCTAATAATGTCAATCTTTATGAGTTTATGGGGGTCAATTACATTCAAACTACCACATATATCAATAACTTTTAGGAGTTAATAATTAAGTGATTGAAAAAGATGTATCTCTAACCATCCGATTGGACTCACTCTCATTTTTGTTTTTATCAAGTTTAAACATGAGATTCATTTTTTAAGAGATGATGTCAACTGAGAAAGTTACATTAAGTAGTGGGAATTTGACTAGTATGTGTGTGTTATGCATACATGTGTGCATTATATAATCCCTGAAAATGGAATTCAGAATTAAAAAAAAGTTTCACAGTTGGCAATAAAAAATTATTTTCATTATTATGTTTCTATTTCTGAAACTACCTCTTAAGTGCTAAGACAGAAGGGTGTCTGGCAGACTTGTATTCTAGCACCCCCATCTGCCTGCTGCATGGTATCTTGTCATTCATGTTAGTAGAGAAATTCATTTGTGGTTTTTTACTTTTATTAGTGTTAATCAGAGTAATGACATCACTATAAAATTTAATTTTAAATGTAATAGCTATTTATGGATGCATGAATGATGTAAGAGTCAACAGGATGTAAGGCAACACAGCTCTGGAATTCCACCTATGTGGGCCAAACTATCAGGAAGACATTTTCAACTTGTATGGATGGTTTGTTTTATAGGTGATAATAGGCCTCAAAGGTGGTTTTATTTTTTATTAATATTTCTCTGTTGCTTTTTTATGATACCTGTTCAAAATTGACAGATATCTTACTAGACCAAGATAGCAATATCCATGAAGATTGCTAGTGTAGTTTTTGTTGTTGAACATGAGTTAACTTGTCAGGCAAAATAACCATGGCGTGGCTTTATTTTGCTTTCCTAATTTAGTACACATGGGAGGGAAATTATTCCCACATGTTGTGTAATGTCTCACCCCATTTTCTTTTGTTCTAGAGAAAGCTCTAGTCATTTAGTAAAATGGAGTTTACTAGTAAGGACAGACATTTATGTCTTTGTATCCACCTGCCATATAGTTGTTCAATGCATGCCCTTGTGGTGGAGGAATGAAATTTTTTACATGCATTATTTTATATTTTTAAGCTTCTCCCTTTCTCTCCATCCAATGGTCATAAACACAGACACAAAATAGCTGTTTGTTCATTAATAAATCACATTAGGGCAATGAAATGGCTCTGCAGGTAAAAGAACTTGTAGCTATGTCTGATACCCTGAGTCCAGGCACTAGGCCCCACATGATGGAAGGTTAGAACTTGTTCCCCAACTTACACACCGTGCCGTGGATGTGTGTGTGTGTGTGTGTGTGTGTGTGTGTGTGTGTGTGTGTGTAAACACACAGAGATAAAATTCAACAAAACTAAAGAATGATACCTATCAATCGAATTGGGGCTTATTTCCCATGTAGGCTGTGACTGTTCTGTGAGGAATTTTTTTGCCATTGAAGGGGCTTTCCGTTACATTTTAAACCTTTGTTTTCCAAAATATTTTTTCCATTAGACATAAGAAGAGAAAGCTATATAGTGGAAGGGGTACATTTGATTCTGATTTGGCCCAGTTTTGCTGCAATTGTGCTTGGATATGGCTTAGTTTTACAAGACATTACAAATGCAGTTTTCATTTTCAGGTACTGGACCTTTATTGAATTAAATGTGATGAAGTTCCTGCTAGTTATAAATTGCTGGAATTAATTTATCTTTCCATTTTACATTCCTTTATTTGTGTGTGTGAGTACATTGTACCTGTGTGTGTATATATGCTGTTTGTGTGTGTACATGTATAGGTCAGGAGTCACCCACTTTGTTTTTTGAAACGGTCACTGTGACCTGGAGCTAGATAATTAAATTAGACTGGCCACAGAGCCTGGGGATCTATGTGTCTACTTCCCTAGCACAGGGAATGTAAGGACATAGCAAGACTCCAGATTCTTTTACTTGGGTTCTGGGGGGTGACAATCATCTTCAGTCTTGCACAGCAAGCAATTTACTGACTTCCCATCCTCTTAGCACCCACTCATTTCAATTATTTCTTGGTCCACTGATTTCAACTCTGATTTTGATCATACCAGCTGTGATGTATCCTCCACGTTTTTTTTTGAAATGCTTGGGGATCTGGATAGGTTTATCGTGTTGATTATATCTGGACTGCTTCTTTGTATTTTCCCTTTCTCTTATCCTTATAATGCTTTTCTCAGTTCTTACCCTGATGCTTTGTGACTCATCCATGTAAGGCTCTGGATTGTGTTCCTCAAAAACATTTTGAATGCAAGTGATGGGAAGTAATATGAACTGGTTCGTAAAAACAAGAGGGCGTAGTGGGCAGATTGCTGAGCTGATCAATGATGTTTATGTTATAATTTTCAAAGTTTGAGACTGTGATCCTTTATATGGTAAATGGGAGTCCATAGACGTGATTCAATTAGAACTTTGCGATAAAATTTTTTTCTAGGTACTCCAGGTAGATCTCATGTAATCAGAGTGGTTCCTCTAAGAGGAATGTGGGATGGTTAGGATTAGAAATAGGAAGTGGGGTGATAGTAACCAGCTGAGTTATCTTTGGAAGAGGCTAGAAGCCAAGGAATATAGAATGCCTTAGATGCTAATGACAACAATGAGACATACTCTCCCCAAGGACTCTAAAAAGAACACAGTCCTGCCAATTTCTTGATTTTTGTTACTGTGAATGTAGAGGCAATAGGTTTCAATATTTTAGCCACTAATTTGGGTTTTACTTAAAATCTTATTCTATATGTATGGGTGCCTTCATGGCTGTATACTGCTTGCATGAAGTATCTGTGGAGTCCAGAAGAGGGTGCTGCATCCCTTGGAACTTGAGTTACAGACAGCCATGAGCCATCTTATGAGTACTGGAATTGAATTCAGGTCCTTTGTAAGAGCAACCAGTGCTCTTAACCACCAAGCCATGTCTCCAGTCCCTAATTTGTTACAAGAACAAAACAATAATATGGAATACTTACTTTTTAAATTTTTTTCTGAGTTTCAGATTAGAATTCCATGTTTCTATTCCTATGTCAATCTTAAGACAAAACATGTTTAAATTTGATTTTGATTCACCTGTACCCAATGTCAATTATATATTTGTGAAGCAGCCAGCCCACAGACATTATATGGATTGTATATTGTTTTTCTCATAGCTTCACTATTCTTCTCACTTTGGTTCTACAGGAGATTGTTTCACTTGTCTTTCTGAGTATTCAGATTTCATAAAATCATCATCCTCTTTTCTTTTTAACTGTGGGCTGTGAGTGTATTGGTGCATTTATAATTAACATAAAGGTAAGAAGCTTTGATGATGTTTTATACTGACATTAAGACAGACAGTGTTTCATAGTGATATTAGATAAGACAGACTCACATACAATGTTAATGGCTACTGGTCATTATACTATATTGCAGGCATGGATAATTAAATAAAATGACTGAGTAAGGACAGTTTAAAATAACCAACAACATAGTTTTTGGAAATATCCTTGAATGTGGTATCACTAGCTTGATTTGACTCAAATACTTGTATTTGGCATAATCACCATAGCCAAAGGAGTGTTGTGCAAGATAATGTTAGCAATCACCTTTTTTCTTGGCTTGATTTGAATTTACCTATTTTCTGTTTCCTATTGAACTAAAGATAGGCACAGACTCAGTTAGGACATAATTGCCAGACTGTTGGTGCATTTCTGGAGAAGATTTCATAGCACAATAAAAGTGACTGAGAGAATATCTCATTCTGTTCCAACATGAACACTGATCCTTACTTCTTGTTTGCAATTGGCACTTTGTGATGATGAGGGAAGGGCCAAGATGACCTTACAGATGCACACATACAACTTCAAGGTACAGCTACTGGAGTGTTCTGGAGTTTTCTATCTATCTAACCATGTCTGGACTTTTTACAAAAGTGTTTCCTTAGTGATGGCGCATAGGTGTGTCACTACTTGAGAGGGCTTAGGAGGTGTAACTTTGTTGGAGTAGGTGTGGTCTTTTTGGAGGGAGTACATGTCACTGGGGGTTGAATTTGGGGTTTCAAAACCCACACCATTTCCTGTGTATTTCTCTTCTTATTGCCTGAAGATCTGTATGTAGAACTCTTAACTGCTTCTCCAACTCCATGTCTGCTTGTGTGCCACTGTGTTCCCCATCATAAGAAAACTGACTGAAACTCTGAAACTCTGAGCAAGTTCCAATTGGATGCTTTCTTTCAAAGAGCTGCTGTGATAATGACATCTCCTTACAGCAATAGAACACTGAGTAAGACAGAAGATGGTACTAGGGAACAGGGTATTGCTGTGAAGAACCTGACAATGCTTCTTGTTGGCATAATGTAGACTTCATTTTAAGACTGGAAGTGAGACTTAATTGGCCATATTAGCAGCACTAAGGAAGACATAGCTGAGAGAAACATAGATTACAAAGTCCTGATTCAAGAGATTTCAGAGGATGAGCATTTTTATAAGTGTTGTAGAGATTGTTCTTGTGATATTTGGAGAAGAATGTGTAGTTGCCTGTTTTTACTCTTTACTGTTTGTTCTTTGCTCTTTGGTGGGATCACCACTCAGAGCCCAAATACACACATGGAGGCTTATTCTTTCTTGTGAATGCCTGGCCTTAGCTTGGCTTGTTTCTAACCAGCTTTTCTTAAATTAAATTGTCCTACCTATCTTTTGCTCTAGGCTTTTTACCTTTTTCTATTCCTATATACCTTTTTTTATTTTTTACTCTGTGGCTTGCTGTGAGGCTGGGTGTCTAACCCCTCAAGTCCTCTCTCCTGCTCTTTTTCTTGCTCCTAGATACTTTCTTCCCAAATATATCTTCTATTTATTCTCTTTGCTTGCCAGCCCTGCCTATCCATTCTCCTTCCTTGCTATTAGCTATTCAGTTCTATATTAGATCAATCTCGTGTTTTAGACAGGCAAAGTAACACAACTTCACAAAGTTAAACAAATGCAACACAAAAGAATGAAACACATCTTGCATCATTAAGCAGTATTTCACAGCATAAACAAATGTAACACATTTTAAAATAATATTCCACATCAAGAATGTGTCTGCATTTTGCCATTGTTCAAAAACATTATTTCTGAGGCTAAACTGAAGAGTTTGGATTAATGGCATTCATTAGCAGAGGAGATTTTAAGATAGCCTAGCATTGACTGTCCTGTGGTTAGTAGTGGATAATCTTATGCAGATCCATAATGAAAACAAGTAAGTTTAGCAAGGAAAAATAGAAAATGTACAGGTTGAGCAGAAATGGAGCACTCAAAGGTATAATGGAGCTAAGTCCCTTAGTCCATGGACTAAAATCCTGATGCTAAATGGAATAAAGGGAATGGTGACCTCAGGGAAAGACCTACATGAAAACGAACTAAAGAAAAGACTAAGCAGTGAAGAAAAGGATCAATATCAGGAAACTGGTAAAAATGTAATTGAATGAGGGGACCAACTTCCAGTTGCAGCAAGCATGAGATCTTGGGAGCTTTGATCACGTGGTTCTGGCTTTCGAGTCAAGGATACCAGAAATGATGTGGGAGGTCCTTCTGTATATGTGTTGCTTTTATTGGCTAATGAATAAAGCTGCTTTGCTATATGAAGCTGTGAAGGTAAAGCCTGTATTTTATGAGAGACCTCAAGATAGTGCAGACACCAGAGTCCTGGGATATCTGCCAAGGAGAGTGGAACCAGCCCAAAAGAAAGGAATGGGTTTCAGTCAACAAGCTGAAAGAAGTTGCAGATCTGAAGAGTTTCTTGATATCACATATGCAGATGCAGAGTTTGGAGTTGGCCCAGCTGTTTTTCGTTCTTACTTTATCCACTAGTTGCTCACTATGTTAAATTTCCTCTACTTTAGAATGGGAAAATATATTCTGTGCCATTGTGTGTTGGTACTGTGTGATCTGCCTTTTGATTTTGTTAATGCAGGGACTATAGTTAAGAGTTTTCATTGAGTCTCAGAAGAGACTATGAACTTTGGACTTTTAAAAACTGTTGAGACTGTGATAGATTATGGGGACTTCTGAAGTTGGATTAAATGCATTTTGCACTGTGTTATGGGTACAAATCTATGGGTGCCAGGGGGTGTTATAAGGTGGCTTGAATAAAAATGTCCCTCATAGGATCATAGATGAATGCTTGCTCATTTGGAAATGGAACAACTTGAGAGTGTTTAGGAGGTTTGACCTTGTGGGAGTATGTGTGGGCTTGGTGGAGGAAGTTTGTTACTGAGGGTGAAATTTGTGGTTTTAAAAGTCCATGTCAGAATAATGTCTGTCTCTTCCTGCAGTCTGTGGAGCCAGAAGTAGAACTCTCAACTGTATCTACAGCACCATGTCTACCTGCACGTCACCATGCTCTCCCCATGATGAAAAGACTAAACCTCTGAAACTTTGAGAAAGCCCCAACTGAATATTTTTTTCTTTTATAAGAGTTGTAATTATAATGTTGCCACACAACAATAAAAGCTGATTAAGACAATGACCAAAAGCAACTTGGGAAGAAAAGGTTGATTTCATTCTACAGGTTACAGCCCATTATGCATAGAAGTCAGAGAAGGAACTCAGGATATAACCCTGGAGTCAAGAGTTGGAGTAAATATAATGGAGGAAAGCTGATTGCTGGTTGGCTCTCCATAACTTGCTCATCCTACTTTCTTATATCACCTAGGACCACCTGTTCAAAGGCATCATTTCCTTCAGTGAGTTGGGCCAACCCATATTAATCATTAATCAAAAAAGTGTTTACAGATATATCTACTGGGTAATCCTATGGAGGCATTTTCTCAAAGGGGTAACTCAATAGTTACACTAGCTTTTATAAAGTTGACAAAAACAACTAACAAGCATATACTGGTTGAACAATGATGGACTAGTTCATGCTAGGTGAGTCAGTAACCAGATAAAAACAAAGGTGCTGTTGGTACAAGGCTAAGAGCATGAATCTTAGAATGAAAAAAAGTCAATTTTACAACATACTGTCAAACAACATTCCACTGTTTTCGTAAGGATCCAAAGTTGACTCCATCATTAGTTTTATTTTTGGACAAATCTGAAGCACTGTATACTACTAAGCTTTTTTAAAAATTCTGTTAATGGTTCCTCCATTTCTCTCTCCCTTATATGTGTGTCACTTGTGCATTAGAAATCTATCTCACATGAAGATAAGGTGACTTGAGCTAGATAGAGTCAAACAAATCTGTCAGGGGAAGAATCACAAGCATTTTCATGGCCATCTGAAGTCTTTGCACTTGTTGTGTTCCTGTAGTCTCTGTGAGGCAGCTCTTGTTAAAGTTAGGTATCCTGTCAGTCATACATAATAGGTGGTGTTTGGAGTCTGAGGTATTGACAGTAGATATTTGCTTTTGTTTCCCATAGTCTGTCTCAAAGGCATGTGTTAGATACCAGCCCCTTAAAAGAAGAGAGATGGCAACAGTGACTAAAATACTTGGGATAGTAGGCACTACTGTATAGTCTCCTTGACTGACTAGGATAGATACTAGATTTAACAAAAACATTTCCATTTATTTGAATGTAAGTTTATTTTCTTGACTGATTTAATTAAAGATGAAGTTTTGTAGCTGAGTACAAAAATCTATAGTCTCTATAATTTGATATTTACTCTAACTACTGATAACATAATAAGTTTAGAGCATAGTTTAATATCCTGCTGTCAGTATTAGAAGACAACACTATTTTCTCTTATTTACTGCAAGCATGAAGTATGGGCACCAACTACAGCTGGAGAATTCCATACTTACAATTTAAAGAAGCTAATTAAGTTGCAAGGTAAAAGAAAAAAATATAGGTCTTATGATTGATATTTGGCTACTGAGTCAAGGGATCTTCAAGATGAGGAAGATGTGTGATCCAATATGGTTTCAGGCCTATGCAAAAGTGGTGTGGGAGGTTCTTCTATCTATGTGTTGCTTTTAGTGGTAAATAAATAAAGAACTGGCTTGACCTATAGCATGGAGGAAGAAGGTAAAGTTAGAGAGAAGCCATAGAGCCACTGGAGACAGATGCCAGAACTTTAGCCAGTATTGCCACTGCCATGTGGTGATACACAGATTAATGGAGATAGGTTAAATCCAGATGTAAGAATTATCCAATAAGCTAGAGCTAATGGACCAAGCATTGATTTAATTAATATGGTTTCTGTGTGATTATTTTGGGTCTAAGCTATCCAGGCAGCTAGGAACCAACAAGCAGCCCTCCATGAAACACAAAAGAGATCTGTTAGACCGCATCACCTGCTGTGCTCTGTCCTATGATTAGTGAAGTAGGTCGACCACCTGGAAAGCATCATCTCGATCAACTTAGTCCATTTGTAAATTAAGCAAGGGATGTTCTTTATAGTTAATTGTGGGTTTATTATTAGCATCAATTTTTAATAAAGAGAACTGAGAAATGTATGTATTTGGTTGCAGCAGGCTTTCTTGGAAGCCCAGTGCCCAAATCATGACACAGAGACTTACTAATTATGAATGTTTGGCCTTAGCTCAGGCTTGTCTATGTGCTACCCCAAGTCTCATCTAAATACTGTCCATCCTGTTTTCCTCCTTCCTCTGTGTCTGACTGGTTGGCCGCTGGCTGACTGGCTAGCTCCCCCTTTTTCTCTGCCTACCAGCCCCACCTGCCCCTCCTCTTTCTAGCTATTGGCCATTCAGCTTTTTATTAGACCCATCAGGTGCCTTAGACACAGAAGGAAAAACAGCAACACGTCTTTACATAGTTAAACAAATATTCTATTTTACAGCATTTGATTGTTTTAAATTTTGCTTGTCATTTTAAAATGATTTCAGGAACTGGGAAGATGGCACAGTCAATAAAGTGTTTGCCATGCAAGCATAAGGGCATGAGTTCAGATTCCCAGTGCTCACATAAAAAGCTAAGCATTTCAGTGTGTGCCTTCTGTTCTAGAGATAGGCAGGTAGAGAGAGGATGGTCCTTTCGATTTATTGCCCAGCTAGTGGTGAGCTTCAGAATCAGTGAGAGTCTCTGTGTCAAAAACTAAAGTAGACATCAACTGAGGAATACAGCCAACATTGACTTTGGCCTCCACACGTGTGTACACTCCCAAACATGAGCACACACACTTTCACACACAAGCAAGTAGATCACCCTCACATAAATAAATTAGTAACTATAGTTTTAGACAAATACAAACATATGTTAATTTTTGTTATAAATATAGATCTTAACATGTTTCAAATGTATACTTCACAATGTTGTAAAAAGATGCAACCACACTGTGACAAAGGTGGGGAGAGAATAGAAGTACTTCTTATGGACCCCTGTATCCAGCACAGTGTGGTCCTGGAAAGATGACTGGGATTTTATGGTATTGAAGAAGGGACAGTCACATAGACATGCATTAAAAAAACCTGGGATGTGTGTGCTGGTTTTACTTTTGAGGGGGTCCCTGTAGATATCAAGCATGTAGGGATGTGAACCGTGAAGCAGTGAGAAAGAAAACTTAGTTCGGATTGACTTTGTCAATCTGAGTCAAACTTCAAGGAGTCTGATGCCAGGAAGTTTGTAGCAGTATATTTAAAGACAATATAATTGGAAAAAAGTTACCTGTTGTAATACAATTCCCAGTGCACAAGGAAGCATAATTACATTGAAATTCAACTCAGGGTCTATGTATTTCTTCTAAGAAGATAGGCTACCTGCATTACCTTAAGGTCCCAAGAAAGAATCCTTCCAGGTCTCAGTCATACAGATGGTGTAGAGGTTATTTGAGCTATTTTCCATCTCTGGTCCTGGTTGTGGGAGCTTAAGATCCCATGGCTGTACAGGTAACATCCAGTCCTGTTTGTGGGAGTTTGATATGCCCGACCCAACAGATAATACAGATCACCAGGCTATTAATCATCTCCAATTCCTAGCCTTCTGTAAAAACAAGCTATTTGTCTTCCTTTTGAAAGGACAATCCAGCGTGCTTGACACTCCTACTTTCCCTGAAGGTCCATGGGCATGAGGACATTTTTGCTCCCAAAATAATAAGGTGGGGGAACACCAACTATGCAAAAGCCCTGAAACTCAATTGTTTCATTAAGCAGAGAAAAGGAAGGGGGAGTTAGCTGGTCTAGATGGGAGGATTGTGTAGGGGAGAAGTCTATGGCTGTAAACATCTGGGAGGAGAGACTGTTGGTTGATGATTTCTGTATACTGTCAATGCTCACACACAGACCAGAGGAAGCCTTTCCCAACTGAAATTGGTCTGAAGCCTTGTAGTCCTTGTCAGTAATGTACATTTACTCAGAACTTCATCGAACCCTGACACATCCATTCAGGATTTCCTTCACTCTCCCAGGTGGGCTTATGTAGTTATCAGATTCTCCCAGTCCTCATTCAGAGGACTTCCATATTGTGATTCCTGACACCAGACTCTGTGTGAGATTCAAAAAAAACTTGGTGGATCAAACAGTCTATTAATAATGAATAATAAAGGTCTGGAGGAGAATTAATTCAGCACCCAATACACCTCAAAAGGCAACCAGGTATGGTTCAGGCTACTGACAATAGTTTGATCAAAGAACAAAGACAAACAAAACCTGCAAGCTGAAACTGATTAGTATTCCAGGGAGAAAAGATAAAGTACACATATTAGTAATATTTCAGGAAACTTACTTTCCCGCAAATAGAAACACAAAGCAAAGAAAGTCAAATAACCGTCAGTCTACTTTGGAAGTATGTTTTTCAGGCCTTTCCCACAGATATGTTTTCCCTACTTAGATTTTACATATATATGTATATACATATATATGTGTATGAATATTATATATAAATGAAGTTAGTTTAGACATTAATTTAAATTATTTTTAAAAATAAAAGTAAGAGGATCAAATTATCACAGCATTGGCATGTCTTTTGAATTCTCCCTGAATTCTGTCTTAATACTTTTTTAAATTCCTAATGGAGATTGTGCTTACATACAAACTCACATGTAAGTTTATATAAGCATTGTGATCCTCCTGAATTTCAGACACTCTTAAATTCATTTGTCAAATGAAGTAGCTAATACACAGAAAAGTTCAGTAATGAATGAGGTGAGATGATAAAGTAGCATTGAAGAGAGTGCGGTTATGTTTTTAATCATTTCAATTAATTAATTGATTGATTTGTTGTATGCATGTATGAAGAAACCAAATGCAAGTTAAGTCTCTCAATGTTATGTATGCTTTGAACAGGTTTATACTGAAGGAAGCAAAGGTCCTGAGGTCTAAAAAGAATTTTTATACTATAGAAGTGGAAAATGTCTCATAGCTGATAGATGATTCTGCACTGTAGAGAGACAGCCATGAATCAATGTCATAGAAGTCCTCTTCCTAGCAACTCGATTGCATTACAACTCTGGAAGTGTGCTTATATTTACAGGATGACACAGTGGTTGCAATGCAGTGACTGTAAAAAGAATATGGAAAATGTGTTTCCAAAACAAGTTGCAGAGATTGTTAGAGGAAAGAATTTATATCATTTGATTTTCTTGTGTGCTCCTTGTCCCTATTCCCTTCTCTTCTTGCTCTTTTGTTATTCATTTTCCATTTCTCTCTCCTTATTCTTTCCATCCCTTTCTTCCTAAACTTCTCATTCTTCAAGTGACACAGTGATTCCCTGACATCCGTCAGAGGATTCAGCTTTTCTTAAGGTCCATATTGATTATATCTGTAGACCTCAGAGAGACACCACTGCTTCTAGTATCAAGAGAAGCCCACTTAAACCTAACATTCTTAATTTAAGCACAGTAGAATCTATTAAAAATATAAACACCAAAATTATACAGGTTGTAAAGATAACGTTTCAGAATCTCCAATAGGAACTCATCAAGAAAATGGCACCATAAGACACTAGTTTCAACAAGACATATTTAGTTCTGAATGGTGAATGTTGGAAAGTACAAAAGTGGGAGGAAGAAGAAGAAGAAGAAGAAGAAGAAGAAGAAGAAGAAGAAGAAGAAG
>LOJH01005681.1:3530-26176 GCA_001685095.1 Ellobius talpinus | reverse complement strand
GAGAGAGAGAGAGAGAGAGAGAGAGAGAGAGAGAGAGAGAGAGAGAGAGTATATCATCCTGCCATACCATTTCTGGGTGTATACTCCAGAGAATCAAATGATCAGCGACTATAGAAATACCTGCATACCATGCTATGACTGCACCATTCACCATGGCCATGCTACTGGATGAGCCTAGGTGCTCACCAAAGGCTGAATGAATAATGAACATGTGGTATTTATAGAACAGAATTTTAATCACCCATAAAGATGAAGGGGGAACTGTTAGAAATATGGAGGGAGAAGGAAAAAATAAGGGGTGGTTGGATAAGAGAGGGAGTGGGGATATGATGTCCGTGTATGGAAATGTCATAATGGAATTCCTTATTTTGCATAATTAGAAATAAAACAGATGGGGAGGATTGGGCAGAATATCTTTGAAAACTGTTAACTGGTGGTAATTTTCCTGGTGTCTTATCTGTATAAATCGAGTTTGGATAGAAAAAAATTAAAAAATAATTTAATAGTTTGGGAAATAAAATCCATTTTAGGTTAAGCTCTGATGTTCATGCTATAACAACAAATTAACTGAAAAACTGATTGACTTCAAAGGCCTTCTAAAATGATTTGTCCATTTGGAGAGCCGACCTGAAAATAAGTTAAAGCTTTAGAAGAAACTATGACATGGAAGAAAGTGAAAAATGGCTGCAAACAGCCAGAACAATGCTGATTTCTTCATCATGTGGAACACAAGGAAGCCTCGTCTCCATCACTGCACTTCGCCTTCTGTCATGTGCTTTCGGCACCTCTCTTCTGTAGGGGCACACTTGGGTGGCCTCATCAGACACCTGACTGCAAGCCCCATCTGTGGGCTGATGATACACACGGTTTCATGCCCACCTCTTACTTCTTCCCAGCACATTAGGGCTCTTCAACTGCCTTCGAATCTTTCGACCCATAGGCATCTCAAAATCAGCATTTTCAAAATGTAAGTATTTTTCTTTCTTATCATTACTAATATTGTTCTGGGGACTGAGCCCAGGGCCTTGGGCATGTTGGCCAAGGCCTCTATCACTAAGATACACCCACAGTGCTAATATGCTTCTGGCTGAGGATTTAAGTGTTTCTTTGGGAGATGAGTAGCCCTTGCTGGGTTAACCTGGATGTTTGTTATAAAGAATCTTTGTGGCTCCCTTTGGAAACAGGCTGAAGGTTGGCAAAAGTCCATGTAGCCAAGTTCGGAAAGTTAGGAAAGCAATACAGACAGGATTATAGTCAAATAAGGTACCCACCAATACATGCTTTGGGTACAAAATGTCAAAGAGCCACACCAGTGACCCAGAGTAGATGTCTCCTTAAAGTTTTCATCTAAGTGTTAAACCTTGTGTGGCTCTGCTCTGGTTGAAGACAGGAATTGTTTGCTCTGGGGAGCAGGGGAAGAGCGAAAACAAGTTAGGAAAGCAGAACCCTCCTCTCCTGCCAGGCTGTGTAAGGAAGGCAAGAGAGATTAACTTGAAGGATGACATGGGGCGGGGGGGGGAGGGGGTCTTGGCCTCAGCAAACATGGAGCTACTCCATCCCATGGAATGGGAGGGGCTTCAAGGGCCAGATTTTGGAGTGGGTGACAAGAGACATTGAGCTTCTAAACTACGAAGCTTGAACTTAGACCCAGGGTGGGGTGCTGTACTCTTGCCACCCCATTTTGCTGGAGGTTGAGGCCAGCATGCCACACATTTGAAATCAGGCCAAACTTCATTAGGAGATGTCTCAAAGGACAAAGGGTTGGGGGTGTAGTTCAGTGGCAGCCCTCTTGCCTGGCATATGTAAGGCCCTGGGTTTGGTCTATAGCAGAAAGATAGAAAGGGGGGGTAGATGTTCAGTGGGATACACACCAGCTGGATATCGAAGGCTTACGTCACGGACAAGGATGGCCTCATTCACTCTGGAACATGCGCATTGGACTGCTACTTCAGGGTAATTGCAGCCTTTTTATACTGACCCCTTGTGTGTACAGGTTCTGCCTTCATTCATGTTACACAGATGTCAGCTCCTTTGCAGTAGGGGCTCTTTCCCAGCCACCTTCCCAGTGCTGGTCCTTCCTACCGTCCTGTTTTGTTGTGTTAATCTTATCAGAGTCTTATTATTCATTGACTCTCATTTATAGTCTGCACACCTTAGAATCCTGGCGGCTTCGAGAACGTCCCATCTTCAGTAGCTACGGAGCACCTGGACACTCTGACCTTTGGCAGTAGTTACTTACCATTGTGATAAAACATGTGGCCAAAAGCAACTTCTAAAGGGAAGAGTTTGTCTGGGATTATGGTTCCAGAGGTAGAGTCCATCATGGTGGGGGAGGCCTGGAAGTAGGGGACCAGACCAAGAAGTTGAGACTTCAATCTTCAACCACAGGCAGAAAGCAAAGACAGAACAGGAAGTGGGGAGAGGCTATACACTCTCAAAGCCCCGCCCCCAGTGGTCTACTTCTTCCTGTAAGGCTGCATTTCCTAGAGGTTCCATAGCTTCCAGAAATAGCGCCACCAACTGGGATGAAGTGTTTGAACATGTGAGCTTGTGGGTGACAATACTCACCCAAACCACTATAGTTTCCTTCAGAGAATATATGCATTTAAGTCAATCTTCTGCTATTCCAAAGGCACAAAACCAAGAAACGTGACCAGCAAGTAATTTTACACAGTTTTTATTGGTTCAGTCAGTCAGTACCTTTGCTTATCTTGATTATCTAATGTCCCTTCTCAACAGAGTTCTGTCACCCAAAAAAGACCAAGCTATTGCCTAGAAGTCATTAATCAAAGAAGAAAAAAAGAATCGGAGCGAACAATGCCTACCTTTGCTAGTTGTCATCTGAATTGTATTAGTTAATGAAAAATATGTCAACTATGTACAGCATATTTTCAGCCTTTGTTATTAAAAATGGAATCCAAACTCTTACAGAATTATGTAGTTCATTAAATATGATGTTGAGATAGATTTTTCCTTTCTTAGAAAATATGTATGCTCATTATTAAGTTTTCTGTTTCCTTTTAAGAGTGTTTTATAGTTTACATAATTACATAAATAATGGGTAATGACATTTTAATGTATGTATTTTGATCATATTTACCTTAACAGCTCTTGTGGCCTTTCCACTCTCATTCCTCTTCTCACCTAGCCTTTATTTTGCTTCTGCAGTGTGTGTGTGTGTGTGTGTGTGTGTGTGCACGCGCGCGCGTGTGTGGTGTGAGTGTGCATGTATGACCTGTGGAGTTCTGGGGTCATGTCACATTGGTGGTAGATATCCACTAAATGAAATAATGAAACGTCTCCCCCCTCCATTGCTATTTCCTTCACATGGATCCTGGGAGTGCGGTGAGGCTCCATGAGTGCCTCCTCCTTACATGACAAGGTGCTGATGAACCTTAGACTTTTTTCTTTGAGAGTCTTAAGCAAAATTATTTATGCTGATGGACTGTTTCAGCTAAGGGTCCAATACAACACTGCAGAATGTCAATAGGACCCCAACGTTGTTTAAGACCGTTGCCCACATTTAGCTTAGGAATACAGCTAGGAATGGGGATCCAGGAAATGGATCTTGATAGAGTAAGAGGAGAAGTAGACTCCGAGGTCTCAAAAGGACTCAACTCTTCAATCTCAAGCTGGGCAAGGGGCTCACACTTGTCCTTTTAACACTCAGATGCTGAAGCAGGAAGATGACTGAGAATTTGAGGTCACTTTGGGATAAATAGTGAGACATTTGACAAAAAATATAAAAAAGAAATTCTGGGTCTAATATTTTGATGGCCTTAACCAAAGCAGATATTTTCTCTAGTTCGTATTAATCTATACATTGTATAATGATCATTTATATATGTAGCTATACGAATTAGGACACACGTTCTAAGTTAATTCTAAATCAATGTGCTTGGTCTATATTAGATTCTCAAATGTTATTGACTTACAATTAGTTTGCAAGATCCTGAGTGTTTCAATAGTATGAAAGTGTTTCATAAAAAACATGAATTCCAGAACATGCAGTCCATTTCAGTTATTAACTTAATAAAAGGTGTCTTTTGAGTTGACCAGTATGTGTTCATTTGCAAGGATAAGGATGCCCAAATAAGTAGACGGAGTCGAATGAGAGAAATGAGTTTATTTCAAGAGATACCATGTAGAGAGCTTTGGCTCAACACAGTCCTCAGAGACCATACACCTCTGCATTTTCCCTGCATTGGGCCAGTGTTAGCTTGGAGCTTTGATTCTGAATCTCACTACTTTTCTTATTGCTGTGACACAGTACTGGCAGATGCAGTGTAAGGCAGGAAAGGCTTATCTAATCTCACAGTTTGAGGCTTTACCAGTCCATCATGGTGGGATTACGGCACCAGGAACTTGGGGTAGCTGGTTACTTTGCACACAGGAAAAAACAGAGAGATGTGTGCTGGTGCTCAGCCTGCCTTCTCCTGTTCATTCTACCTGGCATCCCAGCCCATGGGACGGTGCCGCCCACATTCTGAATGGGTCTCTGAAATGATAAATACAACTAAATCTCTAGGTTAGAAAATAAAAACATTAGAAAATTTGGCAGAGGTAGTTAATATTATTTAATAGCCAGAGCTGAAGAAAATAGGGAGGGAATATCTTCTGTGATGTTTCTTATCACCTTGGCTTTTTGTTTGGTTTGTTTGCTTGCTTTTTGGTATTTTAAATATTAGTTCCTGGTTCTTTCATCAGTACCTCATTTCATATCTGAAGAAAACTTGTGTTTTCTTCCTCTGGTGTTTTTATAATAGTATTTTAATCATGGCATAGGATCATGTAATGCCCCAAGCACATTGGCTGGAAAATGATTTATAAATAAAATTATTGTTATTATTGTCATCTTTATCTCTTGTAACAATACTCATTACATTAAGATTATATCTAGGCTGGAAATAGTTCAACATATGTGATTATATGTAATCAGCCTATTTTTCTGCTTTTTAAAAACTATCTTGCTCTCACTCAACTTTGTTCTTATCGCTGAACAAACTATTGTCTGTAAGTGGTGGGAGACTCCAGTTTGCTTTGAAGAGTGATTCTAAACAGGTTTCAACAAGAGTTTGCTATTGGCAGGACTGGGATCCAGATGCACTCCTTGTTCCCAGTGGTCATGTGCTAATGGCTGTTTCTGTGGTCCACATCAGTTGGATCGCCACAACCTTCTCCCAAAGCTCGGAGCCTTGACTGTCACCCTTACATGACAGAACTCTGATTAATGAGAAGAAGTTATACTGATGTTTTGGCTTGATAACAGCTGAGCTTTTCAAGTACTGAAAGTGTCTGGGTATAGAATGGACTACTCTGGGGGTTATGGAGTTATAGAGACCACTGCAGGTCCTCTAGAAGACATAAGGCCTCGTATCTGGGATTTGTAAAGATCATTTCGATAGTACTGAAGTCACTAAATTCCAGGGTGGTTGTCATTCAGCAACTCTCACGCATCTTGACTTCCAAAGACTCTTGTTTCTTTGCTGATCAAAGGGTCTTAACCCATCTATCTCTATTGTATGATGAGATTAGATGACTCTAGCATCATTTCCCTGATGTCCTTCATGTGAAACACACTGTGAGTCTTCTTTATTCTTTTTGAGCCAAGATATAGCTCTGTAGCTCAGGCTGCCCTCCAATTAGAGATCCTCCTGCTCTGACTTTTCAGTGCCGGGATTATAAGAGTGCGCTACCACACCCAGGCACAGTACCCATTCTTTCAAAAGAATTAGAAGTTAATTCTCATAATCACTTCCAGTTATCACATTCTGATGTGTTACAGGGGTCATCATGTGGCCCACTGTTGAGACTAAAGGGTAATAGTTGGCTGGGTGTTGTAGGTGGTTGGCTTCCAAAGTTGGAAGCCCAGCTTCCAGAGACTATAGTTGAGTTGTCTGACATTTTTATGTAGGTTAAAACATCTTCCTTTTCTCTTTGCATACTAACTTTTATACTTGGTTCAAAGCCTTTTAAGTGAAAAATTGCCTAGTTGAAAGTATTGCTATTAGGACTATACCATGTGCCCCTCCATCATGTTGATTTTGTGGAAAGATGATGTTGGTTTCAAAACCGGCCAGATAGGGGCATCAACAGGGCAAACAAAGTTCTAGAGCCCAAATAATG
This sequence comes from Ellobius talpinus, assembly GCA_001685095.1. NCBI lineage: Eukaryota > Metazoa > Chordata > Mammalia > Rodentia > Cricetidae > Ellobius > Ellobius talpinus. The sequence goes on along the minus strand of LOJH01005681.1, from coordinate 20,050 downwards.
AACCCGTGAGGACCGATTGCTAAGAGTGGTGTAGCTAGAGAAGGGACTCTGACAGGGATGGGGTTGTGTGAAATCTGGAGTCAAACATGTGGCAAGATGTTTGTTTTAAGGCAGGAATGCTGGTGTCTTTGAGATTACTACAATCATTACAGAACAATACAATGGATACTTCGTTGTTGTTGAAGCTTCAAGTCCAAGTCCATTATTTTCTATGAATTCTTCCCAGGCTATACCTTTATGGTGCATGGCTCATCTTTGAATTCTAGACAGGATAGACATATATCTGGTAATGACCTAGGTATTTATTTTGTTGCTACTAAGCTCTAGCAGTCTCATAATCCAGATATTTTTTTAACTACTTATTTTGTGTATATGTGTTCAGGTATGCAAATATGTAGATACACAGTGTGCAGGTACACAAGTGTGCTTGCATGAGAGTACACACTTAAGTGGAATCCAGATGGTAGCCTTGCCCATTGTTCCTCAGGTGCTACCTACTTTGGGTTTTTGTTTGTTTTGAGACAGGTTCTCTCACTGGGCTGCCTGGTTGACTGGCCAGCATGCCTCAGTGTTTCCTTCCACCCCACTTCTGGGATTGCAAGCATATGACACTATGCTTTGGTTTTTAAACATGGGTTCTGGGAATGGAACTCAGATCTTTGTGCTTGCAAAGCAAGTACTTTATTGACCAAGCTATCCACCGAATCCCTGCCCCCACCACACGCATTAAAAAAATCTGTCAAAACTTTTAATTTTGTGATTCTTTTTGACAGTTTTCAAATCACAAGGAAAGGATTATGTTTAAATGTCTACTAAAAAGTTAAAGTACCTGTAAACCTAAAAATGAAAATAACTAATTCTTTTACTGTCATTAACATTTGTGTCCCTTGAAACACTGTCAGTTAAAACCTATAGGTTTCTGAGGTTCTAACCTTGTTCCTTTCAGTGCTGGTGTTCTCTGTGGAAACCTTCCAGAGAGATTCTTCCATTCTGCATGTCCATCTTCTTTTGTGCCTTTTCCTTCCTCAAGTCCAACTGGGAGACAGCTACTGTCGGATGCTGCCACTTAAGGTGTTTGCTACTGAGCCAAGCAACTGTTCTTGTTTTCCGGTTGAGGATAAGTGTGCAAAGAAGCAATAACCCTGTGCTAGGCAGTCAATAGCCAATGTGCATCTCTGAAGCGGCTTTGGCAGGTGCCTGATTGGTGATGTGTGGTGATCACGGACCAGCTGCAGAGAGTGAAAAAGGCCAAGGGCTTCCTCTGCATAGATCTGCTGTGTTCAGTTTTCATTCCTCTCCTCGCTGATGGATGAGGGAACATGAGTGACAGACCCAAAGACCTGCAACAGGACAAAGTCATTCCATGGATCTTGGGCTTCCGGGATTTGGCTCATAATCTTCCACTTACGTGCAGCGTCAGCCAGGTAAGACACAGAGCAATAGACCACCTCCTGTCCCTCGTCACACTTCTTCCACCTGAGCAGCCATTGGCCCTTCTCCCCAGTCCAGATCGGCTTTGCCTGGTAAAGACATTTCCAAAGGAATCCAGCAGTTTCATTTCACTTGACTGGAAGTTCTCTTTGCTCTAATTCTTTTTCAGGTACTGAGCACTTAACCTAGGATTACACAGAAGCTGAGCAAGAGCTCTACCACTGAGCTGCATCCGCCAACCCCACCATAAAGTTTGGGTACCTACCCATGTAGAGCAATTACAGTTGTTAATTGAGTCAAGTGGGGAGGAAAGGATTGGATGCAAACGTGGAAATGCTATTTAAGCTCCATGTTCAGTAAGTGTGTTCAATATGCTTGCTGGGCCTTGGGAGATTTTCCACTCACATCAGCTTCTCTTCTTTGTCGAATTTTGAGCTTTGGGTTCTTTCACTATTTGGAATTCAGAAGACTGAATGTTTCTTCTTTTATTTTATTAAAATATAGTTATATCACATCTTTTTCCCCTTCTCCCGCAATCCCTCCTATGTTCTCCCTCAAATTCATAGTCTCTTTTTCTTTAGCTATTATTGTTACATGTATAGATGAACAAATATATAAATGCAACCTGAGTCCATTTAATGTTGCTTGTGTATGGTACTTTTTTTTCTTAAGAGTTGATGACTTGGTATTGGGTAACTAAGTAGGGGTTCATCGCTGGGGAAGACTAATGACTAATTCTTCCTCTCAGCAGTTGCTAATTGCCTGTAGAGCTTCATCTAAGAGTGGAGCCGCATGAGATTTTCCCCACTCATATTGGCATGTCAGCTAGTGTCCAGGTCATAAAGCAGTTGTATTGTTGTGATTCCATGGGTGTGGCTTCCTTTGAACTAAATGAAGCTTAAAAAGAAGTGATAAATGTTCACTTTGAAAGCATGCTCCTTCAATCACAAAATTTGCCACTTCTTTCTAGGATCATTACCAACCTGTGATTTTTGGTTAATTAAACTCAATGGTCATCATTTCCCTTTCCACACATTATCCTGGCTCTCCCACTCTACTTGCAAGGGTAGCTGGGCTAATTTGATCTCTCAGTAGGTTTCTAGTGGCTCTGAAGAAAGGAATCCTATATATTGAATATATAGGTTGAAAATAATACTAAAATGCATTTACTAGTTTAATATTCTTCTCAAAAAGATTAACAATTATCAAACTTGCTTGTTATTAATTTTTTTGAGGTAGATTCTTTTTTTAGAGGTAGTCCAGACTGGCCTCAAACACTGGGAATGCTATGTAACTGAGAATGAGCTTCAAATCTTGATTCTCCTGTCTCCACCTCTCAAGTGTTGGAATCATAGGTGTGAACCACCATTCCTAGATTCATTACCTTTTGATGATCTTAAATAGTCACGTATAATATAAGTATTAACTTGCTAATTTTCGTATTTAGCTAAATGTACGCTTTTAAAATTTGGTTATTAGTTTTCTGTGTTGCATTTTAATTTTATAAGTGCATGTGTGCCCTTTCCATTTTAAATCCCTTCCTTTCTTCTTTTGTTCTTTAGTTCTTTTGCTTGTTTTATGAGTATGGTGTATGTGTGTATACTATATGTATGTTCTTGTGGGTTTGCACACGTAGAGGCAAGGGGAGAGCATTTGCTGTCTTCCTCAATGGCTTTTGACCTTACTTCTACTAGGCAGGGTTTCTCCTTGCCTCTGAAGTGGTTCCAGGGTGGCCGTTAGCAAACCCTTCTTTTGACCTTAGTTCTACTAGGCAGGGTTTCTCCTTGCCTCTGAAGTGGTTCTAGGGTGGCCGTTAGCAAACCCTTCTTATTCTCCTATCTTTCTTTCAGGGTTGAGGCTAAGATGTGTGGGAGATCATGTCTGGCTTATTACTTGAACTCAGGTCCTTGTGGTTGGTACAGCAAACACTCTGAACCCCTGAGCCACCATTGCAGCCTCACTGCCCCTCTTCTGCGTTGATGCTGATGCCTTCTGTTACATTTCCTGTGATGTGCACAGGGCTAATAATGTGAGAGTCATCCAACATGTTTATTGGTAGGACCATGGATGAAAATATTTAACATTAGAGAATTGTGGAATAGTTTCCAGGTCTCTCTGTTTTGCCAGTAGTGACCATTTCTGTATTTTTTCATTTGAACAACCCATGATGAATCCTCATTTCCTTTTATAGGGCAGAATTTTACAATATTGGCAATGTTGTCATTTGGGTCAGATTATTCCTCACGTGGAGAGCTGTCAGCACATAGGGGCTTAGCAGTGCACCTAGGTGCCAATAGCAGTAACAACCCAAACTACCATGAGCTGCCGAAAGTCTCCTGGAGGAAGGGAGGCAAAATCACCCTATCTAAGGGCTCTATCGTAGTTGGACTCGGTCTTGCTCCTGTTGAGGCTCGGAATTTGATATTTGAAATGTGTCACTCTACTCCACTGACTGCCACTTACTCACTCAAGACTGGAAGGCTTCAGAAGCACTCTGTCTCCTTACCTCCTGTTTCCTGACCTCCTTTCCCCCTGAAGCAAGTCACAGAAACAAGAAATCCTCCTCAAAGTGACTCATAGAAACTGGAATCTCTCTTCCCCAAAGTAAGCCGCAAACACCAGAAATGCTACCTGGCCTTCTACAGCCACTGTGGATAGAGGCCGACCATGAGGAAATCCTCTGACCTTACTTTGTCTGGTAGTAAGTCACAGACCCTCATTCCAGAGGGATTCTGCCTTCTACCCAGGAGGAAGGGTTGGAGAGCAAGGAGGCAAGTTAGAATCTGAGCAGACAGGCCCTGCTGGCTCCTCCCTTGGCCCCACATGGATCTGTATTTGTGTTCAATCATATCTCCTCAGCTACCTAGCCTTCACAGACCCTTACAACAGCAGATTCTTTTTCTGGACTCTGAGTCTTTCTTTCTGAAGATGCCCCTTGGTCATGTACTACTTGGATTAAATAAATTGTGATTCTTTCTGTTTTTTTTCCTTGTCCTGGAGATTGACCATAGGGCCTTATGCATGCTAGGCAACTGACCCACTATTGAACTATGATCTCAGAATTCTTTTTACTTGAACTCTCTCTGTAGCCAAGAGTGGCTGTACCCTTGTGATCCTCCTGCCTCAGAGTTTCGACTCTCTGGGATGACGGACTGCCCCACCAGACCCTGTTGTGATTAATTTCTTCTTCCTTCTTGGCTTTGCTTTCCATTCTTTATCCTTCCTGCTTTCTTTTCCTTTTCTCTTTTCACTCTTTCTTTCTCTTGAAAATAATCATACTAAAACATTCAAAACTGCATTTTTGGGGTAGAATACACTTTATATAGCCAATAAGCATTAGAGTAGAATGACATGGTATAGTTAACACAGGAGGAACAAGGCAGAAATCTCAGGTTACAAATATCTTCCCACCAGAACAAACTGACAGCAACAGGAAAACCACCTCCCCGCTTCCAGTCTTTTCCTAAATGGGCCAGTGTGACAAAGGCATGCAGTGACTCATCATGTCTGGTTCCTCCTGCACTAATGATCAATGGAATTAAAAAGAAACCTCAGCTTTCACAATCACAAGATTAACAGGTCAGATTCCTTTGGAATGCAACAATGCTATTTTAATAGACAGACAGTTAAATTCACACATCTACCAGAGTGGAGGAGTATGGCGGAGGGTGGGCTACAAGTATGGACACTTAAACTAGAAAAAAAGATTTATATCCTCTTTCATGACTCTTTTGCCTGTATTCTGTCCTTCCTTGTTCCCTAATATTACACTCTCTTAGTCTCTTTTCTAAATGTATATACTTTATGTGGGTATACTTTATCCACATAGATCCCTGCTTACATATTTGCAAGAGTCCTACAGGCTAGGATCCACAAATGAGGGAGAGCAGGCAGCTCTTTTTCTTCTGAGCTTGAGACATCTCCTTTAGAATTATATATTCCGAGTCCATTTGTTTTCCTGTGAATTTCATAATTCTTTACGGTTGAATAGTATTCCATTGGATTCAGGGAAAGAGGAAGTCTTGTTCACTGTTGGTGGGAGTGCAAGTTAATACAGTAGTTGTGGAAACCAGTTTGGAGGTCCCTTGAAACATTCAGAACACCCTATGACTCAGTTGTACTCCTCCTGGATGTTTGCCTGAGGAATTCCACATCCTACCACAAAGGTACATGTGTGTCCATAGCTGTGCCTGCTCTATTCACAATAGCAAGGAAATGCAACCCGCCCACTTAAATGTCCATCCGCAGATGAATGGGCAATGACAACATAGTGCAAATACACAGTGGCATATTAATCAGTTGGGAAGAAAATGAAATCTTTTTAAAGAAAGGCTCTTGCTGCCATATATTCATGGCTAGTTCGGATCTCAGGATCCTGCTCCAGCCTCCCAAGTGTTGGAACTATAGCCAGGTACCACCATACCCATGTAGTAAATTGGTACTGTCTCTTTTGCTCATTTCTCTTTAATTGTAGGAGTGCTGGCCACGGCCCTTACAAAAGACAAGGAAGGAAGCCATAACTGTCTAGCCTTCCAATACTAAGATACAGCTACTCAACAGTTTTTGATGGGTGTTCTTGGAGTACTCCTCATGGATTAGGGATTTGATATCGGGAAGTGAATCAGGGCTAGAATCATTCAGTGTATACCATCCCCCCTTTCTCAACTATGTTCCAGAAAGTGCCTTCAGTTGACTTTGTAGAAATCACACGATTTGGATTAATACTTCTGGGCACTGAGGGAAGTGTGTGACACCTAGTCATAGAGACACCATCTCAGGTTGTAGTTGAGTCTCCTTCTCCCTCTGTGGCTCTTGACTAACAAGAGAGGCTGCAGTGCTGAGAACCAAGACAAGCCTCCCACCACTGGTTCTCTGGCTTCCCCAAAGCCGAAACTGTGGCTTTGCTCTCAAGCTTTTCTTCAGGAGAGAGGTATGGAGCTGCCTCACCATATACTGTGAAAATGTGGACAGCAACCCAACAGATCAAGCATCCAAGAATTATGGCCGTTTGGATGTTCTGGAGTTCATGGGACATAGTCTACTTTTGTCTTTATTTCTGTCCATTAAGTTCAACACTGTTGAGGTAGCTGACTCTCGAAGGGATGAAACCACCAATCCCCAGAACCCTGGAATAAAGCACTTCCTGGTGAGTATATCTAATGGAGCATGGAATTGATGCTGGGTATGGAATTTGCACTCGAGATTCTGAAAAGAGTTGTCAATCAAGTCTCGAAGCCTCTCATTGACCCAGAGATGCTGTTATCTCAGGAACTTTGTCTTCTGAGACAATGTTGACTAACAGCTTCTCTTTTATTCATGTGTCTGTCCTGAAAGTATAACAAATAAGCTTAATTCTTACAAAATCTTGAAATATCTTTTAGTCCAACACAATGGTAGTTATTTTGAGAAGATTGACAAAAGAGTTGAGACAGTTTTTCTATTTTTCATCCTTTTTCCCCCCCACATACAAAAGCACTCAATCACATTTAATCATGGCTTGCACCAAGCCACATTAACTTTGTTTGCCTAGAACGGATAGATCTGCTGTTAGCTCTTTTGGTCCCCTTTTCATCTCCTCCGTAAGCCTTCCAATTTAAACAACAGATTAGACACATCCTCACCCAGGAGATTCCTAGATATCAAGCACCTTCGCAGGATGTAACTTCTGGGATTTGACTCCATGCCTAAGCTGTGTTTGTTGATGAAAGAGAATGGCTTACCAAAGCTTACCATGTCTAACTGGAAAGAACTCGGTGAGCCCTGATGAATGAACAAAAGGGCTCCAGCAGGAGATACTTTGCAGATAGGACGTCGTGGCACAGTGCACAAACCATTTATGTTGGCTTTGCTCAGCAGAAGTGTTGGGAGAACCTCTGTTCTCTAGAGATAAGAACAATCTAGAGATTTTTCTTTATATAACAGAGTGATGAATATCCGTGGAGTACAGGTGGGGCTTCCCCTGATTACCATCTGGCCTGTATGAGCACAGGATGGAAACCAACTTTTCAATGCCCCTGTAGCCCCAACTTAGCTCCCAACTCTATCTCATTTCTTTGAGTAACCTTTGTATTTTGGAAACACTTTAGATTTAGAGAAAAGATGAAAAGGTAACACAGGATTCTGGTGGACCTCAACCCAGATTTCTTAATATTAGTGTCTCACGTTACAGTGGAACTCTGACCCTATTTTATTCTATTTAGATTTTTTTGAGACAACGTTTTACTCTTATAGCCAAGGCTAATCGGGAAATAACTCACTGTAGAGTCCAGGCTAGCTTATAAGTTAAAGCCTCAGGCTCCAAAATGCTGGGATTAAAGACATGAGTCAGTATAACCAGTGCTGATCCCACTTCAAAAGTTCATTGTCTTGTTGATGTCAAAGAAACTGCTTGCTTAGGAGTCTAGAAAGGCTTAAGAGAAATAAGAGACTTAGTATATTGCCAATTGTTTGGTTATTGATGGATTTTGCTCTGTTCTTCATCAAAGAAGCTAAACTTAATATTTGAATTTACCTCAAGTTGTAATGTACAGGAGATGAGATCCATCTCTTCATGACGTATGTGAGCAGGGATAAGAGTATATCACACATCAGTAACTCCTCCCACTTTATATGTAGGGCAACAGCTGTGAATGAAATCTTCTACAACTTGAAAGTTCTGAATTTTCTTCAGAGTGACCCTTGCCTTTTTCATATTATATCTGTTCCCAATCCAAGATCTTGTTTGATTGTCTCTATAGAAAAGACTAATTTTGAAATAAGATAACAGTGATAGACAAGAAAACAACAACAATGAAAGAATAGTAAGTCGTTGGTTGGAATTAATGAACTTTTTAAGGATGTCTTGGAGAAATATACAATGATACATGTGTAAAGTCTGAGCTACTGTTTGGTGCACAGTAGTTAAGATAATTTTGCTTGGGTTGGAGAGATGGCTTAGTGGTTAAGGGTACCCATTGCTCCTGCAAAGAACTTGTGTTCAGGTCCCAGTACATACCTGTAGCTCACCACAGCCTGTAACTCCATTTAAAGGGGATCCAATACTGTCTTCTGAATTCTAAGGATATCAGGCACATACGTGGTGCACTTATATAAGGCAGGTAAAACACTCAAAGTAGAGCAAATAAAAAATATCTCGTTTTTTTTCCAGTTAAGATCTCTTTTGGGGTAATGGAAGTACTGATAGCAACATATTAAAAGAATGTTAAGTGACAGATTTATTTGAGTAACAAAATAATGCGATTGCCAGGAATTAAGAATGAACTGTGAAAGTCTTCCTTGCTGCTGATAACTTCCAGAGAAAGTTTTCATTTCTCTTTTGCTTCTTGAGGTGGTGAAATTAGAGTCAGATGACAGGGATAGTCCAGGAACTATCTTCTCTTTCCAAATTATAGAGATCTTTGAGACAGAGGCAGAAAGTCCCAGGTGAATTTGGGCCCCAAACAACATCCAACTTTGCTCTGGGATTTGCTATGGTTCAGAAATTGAGAATCAGGGTAAGTTGCTTAGATAGACCTTGTGGAAGTGCCCGGTCCCTCCCTTCCTCTTCTTCCTTCTCTCACCTCCTCTGCCCGCCCTCAGATGACCTTCCTTATTTGCTGAGGAAAATCTATAGATTAAAGAAGATAATGCTGCTAAGAAGGAAAAATGGACTTATGCATATCCGGGGGAACTGAGGTTTTCTCCATAACCCTTTTGACTGCTGTTAATGACAAGATTGTTTCTTCTAATCTCAGGTATGAGGATTAACTCACTAGAAATAGCATAGGGACACCAGCCATGTGGTGTCTGTATACACCCTGACTTACTTAGAGAAGAGTGGACCCAGTGTAGAGACACTTCCTAGAGAGACACAAAACGGAGGGCTTAGCTTGTAATTCCTTTCACGGAGCTTTCACTGGGGAATGGAGTTTTTGGATCATTTTCTTTTCTTATACTGAAGCCATCATGCACAGACCTTATACAGAGATTCACCAAGAAACAGAAGTTGACAGGCTACTAGACCTTCTACACAAATACAAAATGAGGTGGAATTAGGCATTAACTTATGCATTGGATTCATCTGAAATGGGCAATTTAATGTCTATGGCACATTTGCATCCCAAAGTATCCTATTGGTCTTTCCGGGGGTTGAAAGGGACTCGACTTTCATCTTGGTTTCTGTGGAGTAAATACTACTACCCGTTACTGATTCTCTCCAGTAATTCTTGTTTAAACATCCATGATCCCCTGCTGACACCATCCATCCTCTGCTGACAATGTACAGTTGGTACTGGTTATTTCATCTGGGTCGCTCTGATCATCCCACTGTGGTTTGAATACTGGTGCTACTGGTTAGCCTGGGATAAAACTCATGTGTCGTAATATAATGAAGACTCACGTCTCAGCTTGTTAGGTGGTGGGTAGTGGGGTTGCCTAACACAGCAGCTCAGTTCAAAGTGAAGTCGAGAGGGAGTGGAGATCGTAGATCATAGATCACAGAGGCAGAAATGCCAGCGTTCCTTCAGCGGTGGAGGGAACTTGCAGGCACATGAATTATCCATGGAACTCACCAGCATGTGTGCAGGCAAAAGAAAGCCGACGAGCAATCAGAGGAATCCATCCAACGAATAAGAAGCTTATAACTCTTTGGCAATTTGTTTAACTTGGGAGTTATTGCAAAGACAGAAAGGTATTGAGCCCTGAGGATATTGGCATCCACACCAGGAGTCTTTCACTGTTAGAACCAAGCTTTGCCAGTGGGGCTTTTTTTTTAATTTTTTTTTTAACTCAGGTGTTCAGTGCTGAGTTTTATAGGCAAAGCCAAGAGTTCTGGAAAATGCAACATTAATCACATTGGTGTAGAAGGTTAATGAGGCTGGACTGTACAAATTCCCCCATGCAAATGTTAATTACTAAATTCATCCAATCTGGAGTACTCTTTGGTCCCCTCACTCTGATTCTGAGGTTTCACCAGGTATTCGGAGACACACCAAATGATATCAGACAGGCAAGTCTAGCTGCGATTCTGTGAATTTGTGTCTTAAATTTCCACATTAGCTAATTTTTAAGATTTATTTTATTTGAGGTAAAGACTCACCATGCAGCTTATACTAGCCTTAACTCTCCATCTTCCTGCCTCAGCCTCCTGAGTACTGTTATTGCTCATGACATTGTTATTGTCATAACACCTGGCTTTCACATTTTACTTTTGAGACATCATTCTGGCCTGTTCTTAGTTCATGACTCTGGAATTCTGTTTCAGAAAGAACGTTGGGACAGACGTCTCCTGCCTGGACTATTGAAAGTGTGCTTAGCTTACTTCGCTTGCTTTTAGAACATATTACTGAGCATCATTTATATGCAGTGATTTTTAGAAACTGGAGATGAGGACAGATATTTGATGGAAGAAAATTTTACCTGTCCATATCTCCTGTAATAAACCTTGCTGTACATTTCTTGGACATTGACAAGAGCTACAGTTGGTTCCTATTCAATGACCAAGAACAGGGAACATATACAATGATAGGTGTCATACTTTAGATGAAAGAATAAAAATCAGAGTACTCTGTCTTTGTTCAGGAATCTGAAGGGCTGGAGGGAAGTAAAGGGCTATGGCCTAGCAGTGGCTCCTCCAGCTACCAAATACAAGTCCTTGAAGCTTCTCACTCTCCTCTCCCACCATGAGGAGACGCTAGGTAACTCTAGTGATTGTGCTTCCATGCTTTGAGCTCTCTCTCTCTCTCTCATGGCGTGTTTGAGTGTGTGAACATGTACATCTATGTATGCACATGTGATCAAAAGTTGATACTGGGTGTCTTCACCTATTAATTTCTACCTTAATTTTTGATTAAAGTCAGCTCTCACCTATTGGCTAGATTGGTTGGCCAGGTGAGCCAGGAGAAGCTTCCCATGGCCTCCTCCCGGCACGGCTTTCCAGGGCACCTAACCCTGTCATGATTCTTGTGTAGATGGTGGAGGTCTCCCCACTGCTTTCCCTCTCCTCTCATTTTGGTTATTGCAGCAGAAGAAGCTCTTTTTTTTAATTCCTTTTTTTTCTTTTTTCTTTCTTTTTGTCCTGGAATTCACCATATAGTTCAGTCTGGCTTTGAAATCACAGAGATTCTCCTGCTTCTATCTCCCAAATGCAGGTATTAAAAGCATGAACCGCCAAACAGGTGAGTACATTTCTTACACTGGTATCGCTGTCATTACCAAAGAATTCAGGTCAAAGAGTCCCTTATCTCCTGCCTTTCCCTGCTCAAAGTCACTTTTGGTACTGCTCTATGAGACCCAAGCTTTTCTTCAAGCAATGCTTCTCACATTGTATCTTGAGTTAGGCCCATACTTCCCAGCAGAATGTCAAGTACTTCAGCATGGTGGTTAGGACAGTGGACTCAGGAATCAGAAAGGCCTGGTTGAAGCATCATCTTAGTCTGTAGAGCCTTATTTTTCTCATCTGAAAGACATGAATGCCACTCAAATTCCAGAAGTCAAAAGCTTAGACAGGACATGCAGGCAGCCATGCGGTGACTAGTGCTTACTGTATTGCTGCCAATAATTATATTACTTTCTGAAGCTGGAGTCCGATTTGCTTATGATCTCCTAAAATACTTTGCTTGTCCCATCCTTGTTCAAGGCGTTTGCTTTATGTAGAAGGCTCCTTTTTATCCCTCTGCTCTTTGGTAACCTCTGATTAGATATATTATCAAGCTTGTTTCAGTGACCCCAGAAAATAAACCTTTTCCTTTCTTTAGCTAACTGCTTGACTCCCTCCTTCTCCCCCTCCCCTTCCTCTACAGGGTTTCATATAGCCCAGAATGGTCTAGAACCCACTACGTGGTTAGGGATGGCCTTAGAACCTGATCCTCCTGCCTCACACTCTTGGGATCATAGGTGTGCACCATTCTCAGCTTTGTGCCTCCTTTTTGTACTCTGCCCTGTGCCTTGGTGTGCACTTAGGGTTCCCTAATCTGCCTTTGCTGTGTCATAATCCTTTACCACACTGAAACTTCTCAGACAGCAAACAGGATCTTCACTTTTCTGTTAGCATACAGTCTTGTAGTGAACGGCCTTGTCTGAGACCATATCTAGCTACATAGTGAAGGATGGCTTGGACTCTGAAACCCGCCTGCCTCAGCTTCCCTAGTTCTCACAGGCGAACACCTCCATGTTCAGTTATCACAGGACTTTTATAAAGTTGATTTGTTCATGAGTTTCTAGTGGAGGGGGGGAGAGAGACTAGGAAAGCGCTCTGAAGAAGGTAGTGGCTCACTTGCCTCCATGCGTCTAGAGCCACCACAATATCCAGAACACAAAATATTGTCCATGAATATTGACTAAACAGAATGAATTGCAAACAAGCTAAATGACTGAGTCACTGCATTGCTCCACTTAGTCACTCCGCGTCCTAAGCCTGCAGTTTCTTCACTACGCCAAACTGCTTTGCCTTACCAAATATCTACAGTCTTCATTCTAGACTACTAAGAGGATGCTGGCTTGTATCTGATCACTCAAGATCCAGGGTTGACTCTTAAAAAGAGAACAAGAAAGCATTTGAACAGAAGAAATCTCTTAACCTCTGGCAGGAAAGAAATCAAAAAGAAGTGTGATTATATTGATGACTGTGGTTGGTAGCAGAAGCCACATGAGACAGATATACAGGTGTCCTAACAGTTTTCCTTCCGAAATAGCAACTCAGAGGTACTGGGAGGCAAGGGAAGCTGAGTTCTTTTTCTTAATTCAAAGGTAGTGGTTAGAATCACTCGCAGGGTTAGTGAAGGCTGTTAAGAATGAACTTCTGTTGGTGGTTAATCCTCTGCCTTCCCCAGGTTCCTTTAAGACACCTGGATGACATAGTATTTTCCTAGTGCTTTCAAATCCATTAACGCTAAGAGGAACTATCTTCTTTAAGAAACAGGTATGTCTGGCAGAGATCTGGGCTTTGAAGTCTCATGGCATTTCAAATGTATGTTTGTCTGTTAACCAGGCCCACCAGGGAACATAATGTGTTGAATGAATGACTTCATGCTCCCCAGAGGTAGGGGAAAGGACATATATGACGTGGAAAGAGCTCAGACTGTGTGGCAGTGTCCCCTGCCTGTGAGTAATCCATGGATTTTCCTTAGCTCTTCATACTTGTCAAGTTGTGACATTCTTGCTAGCTGATGTTTTGTCCTAAACCCCAAGGCTAGGTGACTTTAGAATTGGGGCCCAGATGATAGCCAGAAGCCACAGCATCATGGAGAGGAATTTTGTTTGTGCTTCTGTTATATGTTGCCAAATGACATTTCCTCCCAATTTCATAAGCCTCCAGTGAGACTAAATGATCTGTAGAAGGCCCATAGTAGTCTCAAGATTCAATGGATTTGGAGGCAAGAAAAACATATCTAGTTTTGAATAACTGCCTTTTTAATAAATCAAAGACCTTCAGGGAATGCAGTGAGCTAGTGGCCATGTGGTTCCTGAGGCAGGTAAGTGTGGCAAAGTTCATTGTTGCTTTTTCCTTACTGCTTCCTCCTCTTATCCCTTGTCACTCCACATGGGCTTTCTTTGCTTGTTGCCTCTTGAAAAGGCCCTCCTTGTCTTCCTATGCTGACTATGACCAGATCCCGACTCCCTTCACCACCAGCTTCCAACCACCCTTATCCCACGTGGAGCCCCATTGAAACTAGAATTCAGGGACTTGGTTGTCATTTTATGTTGATGGGAATCACCTCCTCACAAATTCTTAGCTTCGATTCTGCTTGATCAGTCATGGGGTGGGGACCAGGGAAGCTGCTCCGCTGCTGGGTTGCAATACAAGCACAGACAATCCATGCATCTCAAACCATGCATCACTCATGGTCACAGGATATGAGAGAAATCACTCACAGTTGTTACGAACAGTGACCTATAAAAGAGAAGCCACTGCTAAGAATACCATCTTCTTTATAAGATCTTTGCAGACATTTTGTGTTCTTAAGCATTTGAGGAAGCCCAATGCTGAAAGGAATCTGGGAAGGCATCCTGACGGAGTACCAAGGGAGGACCCTTTCCTAAGGGAGACATGACCAGACAAATCCTTGAAGACATGTCCAGATGAGGAGTTTGATGGTAATTAACACTAACTCAGAGCATTTTGTCAGACAAGGTGAAATCTAGGTCTCTGGACCCCACAGTTGCTCAGTGGTTTCATTCTGTTTTTCTGACCTGTTGGGTAGCCAGGAAAAAATTCCCATCAAATCCCTCCCTCTTACTCACTTCCTTGAGCTGAGGTATGAATAAATAGTGTAAGCCATTTTTTAAAGAAAGGAAGCATGGTCCTCTAGTGATGAAAGCCTAGGCCCACTTTCAAAGGACTTCATTTTCTGTCTCTAGAAGCACTGTTAGCCATCAGGGTTCTTCCTCCTCGTCCTCCCCCCGCTTTCATCCTCTTCCCACCTCCTCTACCCGTGCCCCCATTTATGGAACCCCAGCTGACCTCCAACTCTATCTTCTTGGTACAGCCTTCTAAGTGTGTTCTCAGTTGGAGAGCATCCCTTTAATGCCAGGGTTTAGAAGGTAAGGATATCCGTCCATTATATTCGATCAATTACTTCACTCAATTTTCTAGTGTTAATATGTCAAGAAATAACTTTTAGCACATTCCATTGTTAGGATCTCATTTTCAAGAATTCATTATTATAGTTACCATTATAATACTAATTATTATCAGTAATTACTTTTTCTCCTTAGACAATGGTCAGCTGATAGTTGTCAGGACCATAGTAGCTTCTCTGGACATTCTTACATTCTATCATCTTCTGCAGCTATTGACACCCTCTTGATCTTTCCCATCTCCCTCCCCTCACTTAAAAATCTCCCACCCACAATGGGGCTGGAGAGATGGCTCAGGGATGCAGAACATTAACTGATCACAGAGGACCATAAATCAGTTCTAAGTATCCATGTTAAATGGCTCACAGCTGTCTATCACTGTAGCTACGGGGAATCAGACTTCTGGCCTCACACCTACATGTTCACCACACAAATACTCACATGTGAACAAAATTAAAGTTAATAAATAGATACCCCCCAGTCTAATGAATAAATTCACAGAAGCATGATTTTTGGTCAGGTTCCTTTGGATTCTGGCAGTGTGTTTCACTTTGGTTTCACTTACGTTGGCTAGGTTATGTAATCAAATCTATAAACTTCTAGCTTGACAGTTCTGAATATTTGTCTCTCTAGAAACCCTATGCTTAATTTTATTCTAAGGTGCTAATTCTTTAAGAATATAATTTTGTTTTCTCTATGCACAACTAATTTTTACTCTCTCTGCCCTGCCCACCTAGATTTATCATCTTTAAGTGTAGGAATTATCTCCAACACTCTATTTTAACTCACTCTTATTTATTATTATAAATGAGTTGTGTATCACAACATTATAAATTAGATATAGCAACAATAATAGGGATGTTGTGTCCATCATATGGACTGTATTTAATACTTATTATTTATGTTATACTACTACCCTGAAAGGCAATGATGATTCCACCTGTAGGCAAAGGGGCTATAGCTCAGAAAGGTTGCCATTTTTCATGACCCACACCTGGAGGGAGAATTGTCCACTATGTCACAGTTGGTGGTATTCTTGGATCTATGCTCTTAACTCAACAATACACTGCTTTGTAGTAGAGATTGCATTCATTGCCAGGATGGCATGTGCTCCTTTAGAGCCCAACATTTGCTTCTGAGGTATGTCAAAGCAGAGGGCTATGCCCCTGAAGTCAAAGAAGGAATAGCCGAAGTAGCAGAATGTGATGAGAAACCCTGACTTTAGATTTGACCTGATCACATGCAACATCAAATTTCTGTTGTCATCACTTATAAAGGTGATTCTAAGGAAAGAAATCAAAGAGTAGAAAGACTGTGACACAGAAGTGGTCTTTCATATTTAATGTTTTCTTTCCCTGAAGAACTGTGTGTTCTAGTTTTATGTTGTTTGGTAATAAACCATTTAATTGACTACGTGGCTTAAAACATCAACATGTGATCTTTCTGGGTTCAAGTAGTTTGCCCTTGTTCAGGTCCCTTATAAGAAAACTCTCTCTCTCTCTCTCTCTCTCTCTCTCTCTCTCTCTCTCTCTCTC